>JAKVIS010000708.1:0-56076 GCA_033119425.1 Bufotes viridis | reverse complement strand
AATTTCAGTCAGTATTTTCTGAGTACTTGTAGTGTATAGGGTTTCTGCATGTCCATGTATTGTACTATTGTTCCCCCCCCCCCATAACTTCGATTGATACTCTATGAAAACCTAAAGTCGCTCTGACTGCTTTCTACATTGAAATGAGGCCCTTGAGCTGAACATACACGAGAGTGTCCCGGTGAGCGTCCATGATTATTGTAACGGGGAGAAGGTAATACCCCACTGCCAGATACCATTGGGCATTACCAAATCCTACTTGCCCGCTCTCTGTCTATACCCATCATCATGGGACAGTCGGTTGGGGGATTTTTATCCGATGTGTATGGGCAGTTTTAGAGGTATTTGCATTGCTGGCTTCCTGCCGTCCTGCCCCGTGTAATAGCGCTCTCTCAGACATTGGGAAAGAGCGTATTCTGTGGATGTAGAACGGACAGTGCCGCCTTCACCGAAGGTAATTAGATTCGTTAATTGGATTCATTGGTTCTGGTTCAGGCAAGTGCTGGAGATATGACAGTACACCACCTCCCCTGCGCAGCCGCACAGCAGCCAGGAATATGGTTGTATATTGATTTCTCTGTTATAAAATTTTACGTAAAAGAAAAGAAGTCTTTCCATCCCAGGTCCCTATATTTAGCAGGAGCAGAAGACTCGCCGGTGCCTCTGGATTATATAGATACATCCTGGCTTCTGGTTACATTGTCTTTCAGGTGCCATAAAAAATGACATGAAATCGTTTACTCCATGCCTCACTAAGGCTCTGTTCAGATCAGGTTTCCTGCAGAAGCAGGACATGGTTATGTGTTTATTTATATTTTTTTATTGTAATAGAAGTCTGTGGACATATTGAGTATGGCCGACATTATATTGGTATGTGTGTGTTTTTTTTTTTTTTTTTTTTTCATTTATTTCTTTTCCTTTCTTGCTTTCTTTTACTTGCTTTCGTTCCTTTCTTTTACTTGCTTTCGTTCTTTTCCATCATGTACATCAGGTCCTGTAATGGTGGCCATTTTGACGCTCTGATTTGCCTCTTAAAGGGAACCTGTCATCACCTTTTATGCTGTCCATACTAACGGCAGTATAAAGTATAGACAGGTGAGTCGATTTCAGCGGTCTGTCATTTATAAGTTAAAAGTAAGTGGTTGCCGAGAACCGACATCACAATCATTGCAGACTGGGCCTGGAAAAGAGTCTCGGCCACCTGAGAAGAGTCCTGGTTATTCATGAATTCCTGCTCTCTGCTGATGACTGACCGGCTTCTACCCAGTTTTCTCCCTTTCCATCTAGGAGAGAACTGCCAATCACCAGCAGATGGGGGGGAGCAGGAGATTAGGAATAACCAGGACTCTTCTCGGGTAGATTTGACTCTTCTTAAGGCCTGGGCTGTAATTCTTGGCAACCACTTGCTTTTAGCTCATGAGTGACACACCGCTGACTTGGCATTTGTCACTGTTTTATGCTGCCCTCAGTGCGGTCATATAAATTTGATGACTGGTTCCCTTTAAGACACTGCTCCTCTTTCCCACTAAGCCATGCCCCCTTGGCAGGCATGCCGGAAAGAACGTCTACGGCCCCCTAAGAGGGTGGTGCAGTGTCATGAAATTGGTGCCCTATCCTCAGAATAGGTAATCAATATCAGGTTGGCGCAGCTGGTGTGAGGCATGTGCCGCACCAGAATTCTAGACATTTTCCTAAGTCTTGCGTCGGCTCCATAGGTGAATCCAGCCCGGTCTGGAGATGACTCCAATACACCGTTCCATACGGAGGGACTTTGTGTGTAGCTAAAGACCCCATGCGGACAAGCCCTTGATGGATGTCTCAAAGGACTCCTCGATTTTATTTTATTTATTCTAAATTTAGAGATATTTGAAGACCGTGCATCTACCCCCCTCTGCTATATATGTTTTACATTTAGTTCTAAAAGGAGGTCCGTGTCTTTTGTAAGTTGAGAATATGGTAACGTTCTGACAGTAGAAATGGTTGTGTGGGTTTTTTCTTTTTAACAATCGTCTAAGGTCCAGCATAGCCCATGTTCTGGCCAGCCGCCCAAGCATGGCCGCCCTGCTACTGTTGTGCAGGGTCTATGGTCACAGTGGCCTCCATGTTCATACAATTAACAGAGTAATTACAGCCATTAGTCAGTGTGAGGGACATGACGTGCTGGGCCATGTTGTCCACACTTGGCTAGTAGAGCGGATCATGTTGCTACTGTTTTATGTGTGGTCAGGGGCAGTGCACCGGCGGGCTGGACAGGAAGTGGTCACCGTTGTCATGTTGTTGTCATCACTAATGGGGTCCTTTCCAGACTGTTGTGTGTGCGGCTCGTTCAACAGGTTTATTACTGTGTGTTGCTTTTGGGCAAATCGCACTTCTTTCAGACTTCACTGGTTTCCAGTAAAGCAGAACCATGTTAATTAGTGTTCACCAGGTCATAAAAGTCAGAGTTCATACATTAAGGGGCTCAGGCATCCTGCCTTTCCTGTCCGGGAGGCGTTGAAGCTTATAAAGAGATCAAACCCACATGCTCATTTCCATCCCTCAGCTGCCACCAGGCATATCTACTGGACAGCTACAGGGAGAGAGCTGCAGCAGAATGGGCATGCCCCCTGAAAAGGGAACCCCCACCCAAGCTGTGATAGGGAGAGAGCTGTAACAGAAAGGACATGACCCTGGGCTGTGATGGAGGAAGCTGCGACAGAAAGGACACACCACCGAGTTATGATGGAGAGAGAGAGCTGCAGCAGAAAGGACGTGCCCCTGAAAAAAATCTAGCAACTGGGTCAATAAATGGGGAGATCTGTGAGTCTAGGTGAGGTACAGGGCTGATTCTAGCTTTGTTAGCGAGGGATTGTCATGTACTAGATGATGTCTGATTTTTATTTTTACATGAATCTTGGCATAGCCCCTTGAAGTGTGTCCGCCCCCCCCCCTTCTTGGTCTCTATGGGTGGTAAAAAAAAAAAAAAAAAAAAAGCTGAAAAGAAATGACCGTATATGTTACAAATTAAAAGCACCGGACTTTGACAAACTGTGAGTGGCCGCAGAAGCATTTGAGGTCAGGAGAACAGTGTCCAGTGACGTGAGCCACAATTAAGTCAGTGGGACATAGCGGTACAAAAGGACCATATGGGCGCCATATCTCTCAATCCGAAAGTTAAGAGATTTTAATATTTTTGTTTCTGATCCCTATATTTCATTTAGGCCTCTTGCGCACACACACTTTTTTTTTTTTTTTTTTTTTTCCATTTACGTTCCGTATACGGAACCATTGATTTCAATGGATCTGCAAAAAAAAAAACAGAAGGTACTCCATATGCCTTCCATTTCCATGTTTCCGTTGTTCTGTTCAAAGATAGAACATGTCCTATTATTCTGCACATAACGGACAAGGATAGTACTGTTCTATCGGGGCCAGCTGTTCCCTTACGCAAAAACGGAATGCACACGGATGTCATCCATATTGTTTGCGGATCCGTTTTTTGCAGACCGCAAAATACTGAAAGCCATACGGTTGTGTGCAAGAGGCCTTACTCACACAGCTATCATTAAAGGGGTTGTCCCACAAAAAATATACTTCAGTTTTCAAACCAGCACTTGTATCGGTGTAGTTAAAATGTAGTGTAGTCGCGGGGTTATTCAATGACCTTTATCTGTATTGCGCCACCTGCTGTTTGGTCTTTTTCTAATCGCTCTGTCCACCTGCTCCATCCCTCAACTGTCGTCAGCTGCAGCACACAGGACACCCCCTTCCCCCAGCATGGACACACTCCCTAAGCTGCCAGCCTGATAACAGAGCAGTGAATGGGGATCATGTGCGGTACAGGGCTGGTTCCAGCTTTGTTAGAAATACATATAGCACATGATGATCTGCTTTTAATTTTTTACAATAACCATGGGATCACCCCTTTAATATGAAACAGAAATGCAGCAATATCACTAAATTCTAATAATGAATCCTCCCAGTCCGTTTATCAGGATGGGTCTGTGACCACTCGGCCTCTATAATAGTAAATTCCCATTGCTCGCTTCCATTAATGTTAAAACCGTACCTATTTACGGTAGCTCTGCCGGCAGTATGGGGTATATTGTACTGAGATGTATGTATGCGATAAAAGGTTTATCATGAGATTGCCAATACAGCCGCACATTACCGTTTACCGTGTCGGCATCTGATTGACATTCTGGGTTATATAAGAGGAATTTCATATCGCGCTTTTATTAAGACGATGACAATTTAACTTAATTATTGCATCTTTGGAGGCAGCAGGCGACAGGCCGCCCGTCCTCTGCAGCGTTCTGCTTCCCTTATCCTCAGCTGACTCCAGACTCCGCAGCGAGGAGCAGATTTGATGATATCAATTAATATAATTAAACTCCCCAGGGCCAATATATGGTGGAGGACATGGGTATTGTCCTGTTCATCTACTTGTCGCAGGGTTACAGTTTGGCCGCAGTTTGTGCATCAGTATAAATCCGAAGATCTGTCTGGATCAGGGATGCTCAACCCTCGGCCCTCCAGCTGTTGCAAAACTACAATTCCCAGCATGCCCGGAGAGCCTACAGCCTATCAGCCCACAGCAGGGCATGGGGGGAGTTGTAGTTTTACAACAGCTGGAGGGCCGCAGGTTGAGCATCCCTGGTCTAGATGCATCCATAGGCAGGTACAGATGTGCCAACCATCATGTGTACCCCCTCAAGACTTTGGAAGTCATGTTTCCCTTTGGAAGTCAACAAATCCCTTAGGGCTCTTCACACGACTGCAAACAGCAGGTCCGCGATATACAGGCACTGGCCGTATCACAGGACCTATTGACTTGAATGGGTCCGCAATCCTCAAGGTGTGGAGCGGAGGAAGGACTACGAAGAACTGGATATCACTGACCAAACACTGATATGTGAATAAGGGCTTATGCACACGAACGTTGTTTGTTTCCATGTCTGTTCCGTTTTTTTTATTTTTTTTAGACCCATTCATTTCACTGCATCTGTATGTCCTTTCCGTAGCCCCGCAAAAAAAAAAAAAATTAGAACATGTCCTATTCTTGTCCGTTTTAGGCATTGTTACAATGGATCCGCAAAAAAAAAACGGATGTCGTGTGTGTGTGTTTTTTTTTTTTTTTTTTTTTTTGCCGATCAGCAATTTGCGGACCGCAGAACACGTATGGTCGTGTGTATGTAGCCTAAGGCGGTGTTCATACATTGCAGTATTGTGTAATTAGTACCATGTAATACAGACCTGTAGGGCTTCTTTATTGCCATATGGTACCTCAGTGCGGCACGGTATACTTCCATGTGTTACAGATCACGACCAGTTGTGCACATGACTACCTTTGCCCTCGGACATGATCATGCATCAAACTGCAGCGTTTTGCATAATTTGTGCAAAAATGATGGCAAGAATCACAGTATATTTAGTTGACAGATCCTATTAAAAAGGTTTATTTCATGTCCGCCTTTTAATTCTGCCACTTAAAGGGGTTGTCAGCTCTGAACCTGGACCAGGCAGCCCCTCTGAGACAAGCATCAGAGCATCTCTGGCTGGGGCCAACGCTAAAGCCCGCCTATTCGTGTCGGTGACGTCACCGGGAACACTGTTTGGTGGAACGTCACTGGATCTGCTGAAAAAGCCCATGCCCTGTGCGAATTAGCGCAGGGCAAGAGAGAGCATCGGAGCGTGAAGAAGGGGACATGTACGGATTCAGCTCTGAACCCAGACAACCCCTTTAAGAAGGTTACTCTAATCTCGCCCGTGACAGTCTGAGATGGAAATAACCATCTAAGGCTTCTAACACACGACCGTGTTCATATTGCGGTCTGCAAACAGATCTGTAAAATACGGATCCCTTCTTTGCTCATACAGCATTTTCCTCACTCCTATCACTCTAAAAGACCATTCTCTTCCCCAGTACGGACAGGAGTAGGACATATTCTGAAATTTGCGCAATGACCACACGGATCGACAAAAAAATATGCGACTAGAAATGAATGGGTCAGTGTACCGTCTGCAAACAATGTAGATATAAGATGGCGTCATGTGCGTAAGTCCTAATAGGTGGCTGTTTTGTAGGCGCTCTGCAGAATATATTGCAGTGGTACTTAAAGGGGTTGTCTGAGGTTTTGATGTTGACAGCCTATCCTCAGTGTAGGCCATCAATGTCAGATTGGTGGGGGGGCCGGCAGCTGTTTGAAGAGGCCGCGCTGCTCTGGTAAGCGCTGCAGCCTCTTCCTAGGCCAGTGACGCCCCGTCTGTCATTTAAATGGATGGAGCTGAGCTGCAATACCAAGCACAGCCACTATACAATGGATGGCGCTGTGCTTGGTAAGCTGCAAGGAGGCTGCTGCGCTGACCGGAGCGCCATGGCCTCTTTAAACAGCTGATCGGCGGGGGTGCCGGGTGACGAGGGACATGTTGCCCATTTCTCCAATGCAGTAACCCCCATTAGCTGAGATTAGTCCCAGTCTTTTTGCTCTTGCTGTCCCAGACACGATGTTCAGTATTTCTCGCCGCTCCCGACAGCTGGCGGCGAGTATTTTGGCTGTTTGTCTCCCTCCGACAGGTGCGAACGCTGAGCAGTCTATATATTCCCACAGTATGGCTGACCAGTTGCTGCCGTCCAGATGGAAGTCTTTTCCTGAGATTCCTGCTCCCAAAGTGACAGCGCTCCGCACAAGCTTCAGCGGGGACAATGGGGCTTGTGCACGACTTGGATATGCTGTCACGGCAGGGTGTCAAAGCTTTCCGCCAAGAAGTGCGAGCTCTGCACTGGGATAAACAGAGCGAAAACCGGACTGATACAGTTCTCTACTTAAAGGGGTATTCCACACTATGTCGGATAGAGGCGGGTTCCCCCTTTGAGAATGGGGTGGCCCTTTACTTGCATTTTGCATCCTCTGTAACTGCACAGGTGGTCACACATGCCTGTACAAGCATGCTCGGCTATTTTCAGAACTGAAGTGAAAGCTGTGCATCCCCGGCCATCTTTACAGTCACAGCGACTGCGAGATAAGGGTCCTGCACTGACCGGACATTTATGGCATATCCCTTCGGAATGGGAAAGTCCAGCAGTGCAGCAACTTTTTAATAGTTCAGTGCATCTAAAATGAAAAAAAAAACAACTCTGCAAATAAGGGCTCATGCACCTGTTCCTATCTATTTAGCAATCCGCAAAAAAAAATAAAAACAGATGACATCTGTGTGACGTCGGTGTTGCATCATTTTTTATTTTTTTTTGCCGATTCACACTAGGAATAGCCTGCCGGAGCCGTGCTGCCGCTAGTGCACCGTGCCGCCAGAAGTCCTCCCGTCTCTATTAACTATAATGGGGGCGTGCCGGAGGTTTGACCACAGCACAGTAAACATGCCGGAATAAAACTACGACATCCGGCCCGCCCCCTTTATAGTGAATGGGGCCGGAGCTGACTTCCGGCGGCACGGGGCACTAGCGGTAGCACGGATCCAGCAGCAGGCTGATCCCCCGCCGGAACAATCTGCCGGAGAAGGCTGCCGCTAGTGTGAAAGTAGTCTAACCATTCCTGTCCTTGTCTACAAAACGGACAAAAATAAGAAACGTTCGGGTTTATTTTGGTTTTTTTTTTTTGCGGAACGGACATACAGACACTGAATCATTTCCTTTTTTTTTTTTTTCTCTCTCAAGCCCCATTGAAGTAAATGGTTCCGCATACGGACCTGTAAAAAACAAAAAAGACTAATAAAAACAGATGGAAAAATAAGTTGGTGTGCTTGAGCCCTAAGGCTGGGTTCAGACTTGCGCGTATTTGATACGCACGTTTTTGCAAATAGGAAACGCGCGTCGTACGCGCGTTCGTGTGATTGACTACTGTGGCGTCAATCACAATACGAGCGACAAAACGCCCCAAAATGCTCAAGAACTTTTTTTAGCGTAGGGCGTTTTTCGTCGCGTTCAAACGCGCTGTAAAACACTCAAGTGAGAACCAGGGCCATAGGGAAGCATTGGTTTTCATGTGTTGAGCGTTTTAAAGCGCGTTTGAACGCGATG
Organism: Bufotes viridis; assembly: GCA_033119425.1. NCBI lineage: Eukaryota > Metazoa > Chordata > Amphibia > Anura > Bufonidae > Bufotes > Bufotes viridis. Next base: position 48,059 of record JAKVIS010000708.1, on the reverse strand, counting down.
TAAAACGCGCAAGTCTGAACCCAGCCTAAGTCTTAAAGGGAATGTGTCAGCAGGATCTGACCCGGCCCAACCTCCACTTAAGCCCTCATTTGAACATTTTTAGAAACACTTATTTCTCCTAAACACAGCAACGAATCAGGCAGAGAAAGGTATGGCTTTAATCAGCAAGGTCAGCCCTACCAGGCATGTGGCTAGTATAGTGGGGTTGATCCTGCTGACAGGATATTTTTAAGTTAAAGGTCATCTTTCGTTTTGTGTCTACAGCTCCTGCACAGAGCTAGAGCACGTGTCTCCATGGACACAGACTACAAATGCAATCCTATTCCTTCTGTCTGTCCCCTATTTAAGGGGCTTATTATAAAATCCTGTCTTCTGTCCCGGTGAGGAAAGACGGCCCTGGTGCATTTAAGCCTCATTCACACGTCAGTGTTTGGTCAGTGATTTCCATCAGTGATTGTGAGCCAAAACCGGGATTGGAGCCTCCACAGACATAAGATAGAAGGAAAAGATCTGCTCCTGTTCTGTGTTTAGAGCCGCAGCTGGTTTTGGCTCAAAATCACTGATGGAAATCACTGACCGAACACTGACGTGTGAATGAGGCATTACTGTTATGCAGCTGAACAGGAGGACTTGGGAACACATCCGGTTGGACCTGGGCAGAGAAAAAAAAAAAGGACCTGCCCAAATTACATTAATTTCCAATCAATTCCAGGGCAACTTTTCTTAGAACTTACTGTCACTCTATTCCCCAGTTATTCCTCTTGATAATATTTGACTAAATTGAGTAATTTCTTGCAAACTCTAAGGCCTCATTCACACGGCAGTTGCTCGGCCATTCTGTGCATTGGGGACCACAATTTACGGTCCCCAATGCACGGGCAACGCGGCTGGCACAGAAGGATCCTGACCCATTCAACTTGATCCGTCCACACCGCAAAAAAATAGAATGCGTGCCTCAGTACCGCACCTTCCGGATTACGGACCCATTCAAGTGTTTTCGGGCTGCAAGAACGGGCACAGCCAGGCATCGGCTGTGTGCATGAGGCCTAACCCTAGGTACACACCTAAGCGTTTTACAGCGCGTTCAAACTCTCTGTAAAACGCACATGTGAAAAGCCATGCTTCCCTATGGGCATGGTTCACATTTGGGCGTTTTAAAACTGCCAACGCCCAAACAAGTACATGAGCTTCTTTGGGGCGTTTTAACGCGCCTATGGACAATGATGCCATAGGGGAGAGTTACTCAATCGCACGTATGACGCGCGTTTGTAACTTAACAAAACGCGCGTCATACGCGTGATTCAGAAACGCATAGGTGTGTTCCCAGCCTAAGACTGTTGGACTGTGTTGGGACACACCCTACTGACAAGGAATGGTAACCGCCAATTGTCACACTATACGTTTTTCAGAAGGTGTAATAGAGGAACAACACAATACGAGCTCTAAGACAAGATGCCCAATAACAATTTCATTGGGAATTCACGCATTTACTGAAACGGACATGTCAGGAGGCTGACTGGGTTAAGTTTGAAAGCCAATCCCCTTTAGCTCTTCTTAGAAATCTGTCGCCAGCGCTCTAATCCAGATGTTTTATAAGTAACGGTGTGCTTTAAATCAGGAATCCATATTCGGGGAATCCCTAAAATTCTACAACGTGGCAAACGGTTCTTTCCCTAAGCAAAATTTAGCAAAAACATTTTCTCTATCCGCGTTCCAAATTTTAGGAATGCACAGCCATGGCGCCGCGTGCTGGAGTACACATGTGATGGGGTTTGGGGCATTTCAGTGGTCTAAGCAGGTGCCATCTCTCCCAGCAGGATTATATCACGCCTAGTGATTAGACATCAGAGTGATTCAGGCATTACTAGGCTGGAAACGGCAGGAAACCGGAAATTGGATCAATCTCCCCTCAGCAGCAGGAGCTCATCTGTATGGGGCCGAAGTGTGCTCTAGAGCTCCCCCTCCTGTTTACTGAGAGATTGCTTGTGTAGAGCTGTGTCCAGGGCAATGCAGTGTATAGTAATTAAAGGGACTGTCCACATTCTGGAAAGGGTTAATTCAGGTTTTAGAAATTCTGTATCTGCTATGTCCATGTGAATTTTTTTTTTTTATGAAAGTTCTTGGTAACTTACAACTAGGGTTTGCTGTTTCTGTGAAGAATCCTAGGTTACAGTATTACAAAGCAAAAATAATGTCTAATTCTACGCAGTCTCCTTATGAACTGCATTCTTACAGAGATTGAGCGGAAGATCTTATCTGTATTCAGGATCATAATCCCTGACAAGTAGAGCAGAGAGGAGGATGAGGCAGCTCTTTATCTCAGTGTTGTAAAGTAACTCGTCCTGCTGTGTGATTAGGACAGGTTCTGTGTGTACTAATAAGACGGCGGCCATTTAATTTCTCCTAATAATTGCTCCCCAGACAAAATGAACCATTATAACCAATGAAAGGTATCTGGGAATATATTTATAATAAAGTAGTATTTAAGTATTTTTAGTGACTTTATTTTCTTAATTCCCGGAGAACCCCTTAAGGAGAGATATCTATGAAGGGTAGGGGTAAAGCCGGGCGTTGCCTCTGGCCGACTATGTCAAATTTTACTTTTCAGTGTTCTAGAATTGTGAATGACTCCGTCCCTCTCCTGACAGAGTAATAATAAGGCCTCATGCACACGACCATTGGTGTTTTGCGGTCCGGAAGCTGCTCCGCGTTCTACGGAACGCAGCCTATTCTAGAAATGCTTATTATTGTCCGCAAAATGGACAAGAATAGGACATGCTCTATTTTTTTTTTGCGGGGGCACGGAACGGTGCTGTCCGCATCTTTTGCGGCCCCATTGAAGTGAATAGGTCCGCGCCCGGACCACAACAACAACTGTCATGTGCATGAGGCCTAAAGGTGATGGTGTGACCTTCCAGTCCACCATGATGTTGGAGACCAGAGTGTCCATGTCTTCAGCGCCGTTTAGTGGCTGCACTTGGTATTGCAGCTCGGGCCCATTCACTTGAATGGGATGGGCTTCACATAGGTCATGTGACCAATGAACGTGACGTCACTGACCTGGCCTAGGAGGACCCCGTAGCCTTTTCAAACAGAGGTGCAGGGAGTCGGATACCCACTTCTCGGATATAGATGACCTATCCTAAGGATAGACCATCCGTAAAAAATTCCTGGAAATTTGGAGAACCCCTTTAAATGCCGCTCCGGTGCAATTTTCGTGCCTTGCTTTTGCTCTCATTTGAATTTCCTTTTTCTTGGCAGGAGTCACGGATGTCTCTAGACTGACAGCCTGACATATGCAGGATAAAGTGACTCGTAAAGCATACATCTTAATAAAGTTCTTATTAATTTCCCTTCCGATTGATCATCGCTGCAATCCATTTAGATGCCCTTGGCAAAAGACTGAGAGCTTGCAGAAGATTCTGATTCACTTTGTGAATATAAACCCGTGCTCATTATGTGACTGGGATTCAGAGCAGCCATGCCTCGTCATTTCTATTTGGGGAGAATTGCGGCGCTTATTTTAAAGGGACATCGCGTTTTGAGGGTTCATAGGTGGCAATCCATATCTAGGCATATATAGGCAACCTCTGGCTCTATCCATATATAGGCAACCTCTGGCTCTCCAGCTGTTGTGAAACTACAACTCCCAGCCTGCCTACTTGCTCTGCTCTTTTAAGAAATGAATGGAGCATGCTGGGAATTGTAGTTCCACAACAGCTGGAGTGTCGGCGGTTGCTGGCCCCATCTTTTTAAAATGCTTATCAGTATCTTAAAGAGGTGTTTAATATTGTCCTAGAGATAAGTCCTCAATATCTGATCGGGGGAGGTCAGACTCTGGGCACCACCACAGATCAGCTGTTTGAAGAGGTCACAGCATACCAAGGATAGCGCCGTATAGTGGCTGTGCTTGGTATTGCAGTCCAGGCCCATTCACTTGAATGGGACTGAGGTGTACATAGGCCAGGTGACCGATTAATGTAATGTCACTGGCCTAGGAAGAGACTGCAGCGCACACCAGAGTGCTGCAGCCTTTTCAGACAGCTGATCGGTGGGGCTGTCGGAAGTCAGACCCCCAACCTATCAGATATTGATGGCTTCCTGTGGATGGGCTATTAGTATTAAACACTCAGAATACCCCTTTAAATGTGTTGTATGTATTGATTGTCCATGGGCCCACTGCAGTCCAAGATATCTCTGCTCTAAATGTCTGGTAGCCTCCCCAAACTGGGAGTTTTGGGCGGAGTAGTCGGCATTCCCCACTTCTTTACAACTATTCATTTGTTATAGAGAACCTGTCTCCCCTCAGATGTCGTGTTTTTTTTTGTTTTTGTTTTTTTTGTTTTTTTTGGAGCTACTTGCATTCTCAATGTAATAACAATTCTGGAGGATCTCTTCTTATTACTATATTCTGTAATGCTCCTCTATTATTCCTACTAGAAGTTGGATATTAATTGCCAACAGTTTGCAATAAAGGTCCAGGTGGGAGTTAACAGTTGGGGATGTGTCACTGCAGAGTCTCACACTGGCCGCACTGATTGGATAGTGTCAGACTGTACAGGGGCACACCCACAACTGGTAACAACCAGCATCCAACGGTCAGCAACCTTTTTGCTGCTGTGAAACTACAATTCCCAGCATGCTCCCTTCATTTCTATCGGAGTTCTGAGAAGAGCAGTGCGAGTATATGCATGCTGGGAGTTGTAGTTTCACAACAGCTGGAGTGCCGGAGGTTGCCTACCCCTAAGATAGACCTTTATTGCAGACTGCTGGCAATTCATTAATAACTTCTAGCAGGTATAATAAAGGAATGGCACAACATAGAAACGTAAGAGTAGATGCTCCAAAATAGCCTTTATATGGGGGAATACAAGTAGTTACTTAAGCAGACATGTCCGGAGAGGAGACGGGTCCTTAGGACAGGCCCCCGTATGATTGTGATGGTCTGACTCTCTGCACCTTCACCAGTTAGTTGTTTGAAAGCACTATGGTGTCCCACGGAGTAAAACCGCCCTGTAAACCTCACATCAATCTGCTTAGCTCCTCCTAATTTTCAACGTGATGGGATCAGGGATGCTCAACCTGTGGCCCTCAGCTGTTTTAAAACTACAACTTACACCATGCCCAGCTGTAGGCTGTACGTGATGCTGGGAGTTGTAGTTTTGCAACAGCTGGAAGGCCACAGGTTGGGCATCCCTGACCTAGACCCAGCGAAAGACAGCCGGCCATTCATACCAGTTCCACCTATTTAATATAAGCTGATGTGAGGACTCCTCGGGCTGAGCCTCTGCGGCAGCTGCGAGGTCTGACACCAGCCGTGGTTACACATGCACTGAGCATTTCATTTAGTCATCAATCTATGCCTCCTGTTTTCCTACTTTTTGTTTTTTTCCCGTAATATGCGTCGGTGTTAAACTCTTGCAGCTGTTTCGTCCTCCCGGTGCCATTTTCATTATTGGTCGTTAAAGGGGTTCTCCTCAAGTGATTTAAAATGACCCCCAGCAACCTGCCCTAGAACGTGAGTGGGACTGGTTGCTACCACTTGCAGACCTGCCTAGGGGAGGCCTGACTGCACCTTACGCTCTGGCACTTGCATATACTACATGATGGTGGGTTTTCCTGTCGGGCTGCTCAGCCAGGATGACAGATCAAAGGCAGGCTCGCATCATTATCATCTACTGTCGAGCAGTGTAGTGAGGCCTCCCCTACCTAGGCAGCTCTGCAAGTGGTGGCAGCCAGTCCTGCTCACGTTCTAGGACCAGTTGCTGGTGGCCATTTTATATCCTTCCCGGAGAAGCCCCGTAATTTTTATAAAGCACTCAGAATTTTTGAGGGGCTCCTAATTCTGAGGGGGAAGATTGGCCTCCACAGAGGACCCATCCCTAGTCGCCCTGGGTACTGCCCCACATCTGCTGAATGCATTCTGGTAAGTAAAAGGCCTCCTGTAGCACTCGAAGTAGACGCCACAAATTTACAGGAAGCCACTGACCGGACACTCTTATCTGGAGTTTGCCGGTGTTAAATTCATTGTTCGTAAAAAAAAAAAAAACTCAAGGTAAATGTCACCCTTGCCTGATTGATTTTATAATATATCTTTATCATGGATATTTCTCTGCCGTATATCCATTGATTTAAATGATAAGCTACCATAGGTTTTGAAGCTTTCTGCCTATCATTTATAGGTTGAAAACGATATGAAGTAAGCTCCTAAGCTCCCCCTAGTGGAGGAAGCAGGCAGACAGAATATTATCATTTAGCGGAGTTGTCTGAATCTTTTTTTTTTTCTTCTTCTTTATTTAGCACAGGGAAGGTATTAGAATAATAAAACAAACCACTTATTCTTGCCGTCCCAATTCCTCGACGCTGCAGGAATGACGACTGACCTCTGCTGTATGACATGAGACTGCTGAGGCCAGTAACTGGCTGCAGCGGTCATGCGTGTTATATGAGCATGTCACCACTGTCAGGAGAACAAAGCCTGGAGGGCAGTATTTTAAGTGGCAGAGATGGAACAGAGGGGGGTTGGGATGATCGGTACGTTTTTTATTTTTATTATTTTACTCTCACAGCTCCTTAAGAGGGTTGTCCGATTTCAGGAGGAAACTGGACAACCCTTGGGATCAGCCTGCAATAAAGGGGCTGGTAAGTACTTACCGTGCATATCTGCTGCCTCAGTTTTCGAGATCGGGCTCTATTTACCCAGCGCAGTGGTGACATCACATTGACAATAAATGACCGCTGCAGCCATTCACAGTCTTTACCAGTTACTTACCGCAGGCTGATCCTGAGGGTTCTCCAGTTTCCTCCTTAAACCAGATAACCCCTCTTAACTCAATGGCTAAATGTAGACAATCAGGCGATTTTGAGCTCTGTCTCGGAAAAATAACCCATATAAAGATACGGTATCCTCGCTCCTCTGAAGACCTTCTAAAAAATGTTTGAAGTCTAAATAACCTGGTGGTCAATACATGCGTTCAGAAGCTACTAGCTGCGTCTGCTGCCAAGCGCGCAGTAGTTATTGCTGCAGGGGTGGGCAAGGCTGTTGATGAGGCAGAGCCCTGCAGGAGATGCTTTGGGCGTTGTACAATTGAGGGATTGTTCACACGACTGTTGCCGTTTTGCCGTCCGCACACGGCTGGTCCGCAATACACGGGGCACCGGCCGTGTGCATTCCGCATCACGGATGTGGAGCCATTCACTTGAATGGGTCCGCAAATCCGGAGGTGCGGGTATTGAATGGAAGCACGGAACAGAACCCCCAGAAGCACTACGGAGTGCTTCCTAGGGTTCCGTTCCGTGCCTCTGCACTGCAAAAAGATAGAACTTGCTCTATATTTTTGTGGAACGGACGGATCGCGGACCCATTCAAGTGAATGGGTCCGCAATCTGCATGCGGCTGGCCCACGGTCGGTGCATGTGCATTGCGGACCGCCGTAACGTTCGTGTGAACAAGCCCTGACTCTGCCACTTGCAAAATTCGCTGGGAGATGCATCTATTAGTTCATGAGTGTCCCTTTAAGGATTTTGGGGTGATGCTTGAATATAAAGTGATCGCTCGCCCTTACACATTTCTTCATATGTCATTAGTGGGGGGCATTGTTTTTTTGGATAATGTGTTGACTTTAGAAATACAGTGAAACCCCTTTGAGAAGACTGCACCTTTACCCATACACGATTTCCTGTTCCCCAATAAATTATGCCTACTTGCTATCCTCTTTGAGAAGACCACCCCTCTAGAAGGCCTCTCTTCTATGCCATTTTGATTGGCCCTCTCCAAAAAAGGTTTTACTATATGTCCCTTATGTAGCTGCCGATAGTCTCACGTTTTTTATGGAATGTCTGCCTGAAAATTCTGGCTGTTCTGGGTCAAAAATGGTTGGGTCTTATGCACGCCCTGTCCATAAATTGGCGTTCCTTGTGGTTTTGGGGGGGTCCCGGTGGCTGGGATTACTTCTCCCTAATTTACCCACTGTAGTGTTGGCATTTACTTAGTCATGAGAGATCTTCCCAAGTTCTGCCCCCCACCCTTCATAATCTGTAACAGAAGGCATGCACACTGTAGTATCACATGGCCCATAGCGCTCCTAGTCTGTAAGTGTAGGCACTCTATTACTAGTACGCTGCTTGTATGTATGCATGTGCAAGCAGGGGACATTATAGACGCAGACGTCCCATAATTCCTTTTACCAGTTACGGTATACTTAGGCTTTTTTAAAATGTCTCTATATGGAAGTGTGTTTCCCACGTTTAGGCCTTGGCATATTTAAAGATTTTATTGTGTACTTTTTCATTACGTGGCGCATCCGTGGTGATGTTTCTTTTTTTTTTTAAGCAAAGACTTGTCTAACAATGTGAGGTGTGTATTGCTGCAGAGTAAACCGCTCTGGTGTACACAGTGAGCACATTTGGCGGTAGCGTTGTACCGCCGAGCCGTCCTCGCTGACAAGGTATTGTAATCATGAAATAGATGGGGTTTATTTGGTTGCTATGTGAGCCGCTACAATACAAACGGCACATCTCCGTCCCAACCGTGTGCTGGGCGGGCTCTGATGGAGAACAGGTTTCTTCTCTCTTCTAAACTTGCTTTATGGTTTATATTTGTGAGGACAAGAATTGCGCTATTAACCCCCGTGTGCCAAGGACTCCTCACTGAAATCACTTTCCAGGATCTTGTGTCGCCGCCTCACACCCTGCAGTTATTGATGCAGCGAATAAACCCTAGGCAGGTAGCCAACATTTAGGCCCCTGTATAGTACGGATCTGTAATATGGCACCCATAAAAATCCATGCTCTACCGTACTTCTGTGCCCCTCTGGTAGGTTTTTCCCTCGATGATCCATTTGGCATCTGGGAGAAAAGTACCGTAAATCATGCCATGTTCCATCATGTGCTGCTATTTTCTCTGAAAAGTATTTTTAGGGAAGATCATAGTGGCACACAAAGTGCCTAATGCTCAGCAGTCCCGATCTATAGGGACTCTGTGCCGCCATACAGGGACCTTACCTGTAAAATGGGCCTTAAACAAATCTGGTCCGTTTCGAACAATACTTGATATAGTGTTGATGGTACATACTTGGAATTATTTTGAAGTGGTTTTTGTAAATCATTTTTTTTTTCCGTGGGTGTGGGGCTCCCTTAACAGTTTTAAGGGTAACAGTAGAACAGCATAAGTAAGTAGTGTCCATCGGTCGCCATTTGGATCCGTAATTTTTTTTTTTAGTAATTGCAGAAAAACTACACTATTCAAGTCGGCGAGGAAAGAACAACTCCAAATGGGGTGGGAAGGGGGGGGATTGCCATGCAGTGCCCATGTCTGTATTGCCCTTTCTGGGTGTGAGGTGTCCCGCAAAAAAAATTATACATTACTCAAATCAGCACCTGGATCTGAATCCTTCTGTAATGGCATGTAATAAAAAATGTATTATAGCCGCTGAGCTATCCAATAAAATGTATTTGTCCAGCGCCATCTGCAGTTTATTTTCCTTATGCCTTCGTCCTCCTTGGTAAGGTTGCTGAAATGGACGCACATCAGTTCTATCCATCAGCTGCCACCACCCGGATTTTTTTTTTTTTTTAGAAGCTATTGGGGAGAAAGCTACAGCAAAAAGGTTTTTCCCCCCGAGCTGTGGTGGGGAAAGAGTTGTTGCAGAAAGGACACACACCCATGATCTCACAGCTTGAAATAAATATAGCTGAATAATTGGAGCAAGGAATGGGGCGATCTCCGGATCTGTATGGGGTACGGGGCTGGTTCTAGCTTGGTTAGAGATTGTCATGTACTATATGATGTACTAATTGTGGGATAACCTCTTCAAGCCATAACTGGCTGTTATAGAGGTTCATTAGAGCACTTCTTTAATGACCGGTGTGATAATACACGCAGAGATTGTGGTGTGAGGCTACTGGTTCGACATTTCATATTATCACTACTAGCGTTACCTATGAAGGGCGCCTGTTTATTGCACCTGTGATTTCAGATTACATTGAATTCAACTTTTTGGGCTAGGGCCTGGGCTTAAACGTAGTTAACAGGAACTACATTACCGAGATGGTTCCTATGTACATGCAGTATATTCGCCTGTAGTTCACTGGCGCTCCGCTGGTGGCAACGTGGATATAACGAGCTGACTTCATATTGGGTGTCACTCTTCAGGATTGTATGGAAGGTGACATCCTTGGCACAGTTTCCCAGAGTCTGATCTACATGGGAGCCATCACATTAGAGCCTTGGGCTAAATAACCATCATATTGTGTTTGCTTAAGTGATTGATTTTCCCCAAACCAATGCGAGCAGAGACGTTGGTTTTAATTAACAGCGGTACATTGCCAGAGACTCTTCACATCCATCACCTCAAAAGTCGTCTTGATGGAAGCGTGGACAGGGTCTAATGTATCTCACTGAGGTCAAGATACCTTTTTATTAACCTTGCGCTTTCCTGTGAAGAGTACAGGAATTCTAATATAATGGAATTCTTTGGAAAAAAAAAACATTTGCAATGTTCCTTTTAGGTTTTGGGGTTAAAAATAGCTAAAAAGTTCCCCTGCCATAAAAGGAGTGGTACTTTTTAGATGAAAGTTGGCCGAAAGTGATGATCCCTTGTTCCCACTGGTGATAAAGTACTGGCAGAGGAGTCTCTGGGGCACCAAAGTGTCTGGCAGTGGCTTATTCTCATGTCTCCATTGAAAATACAGTTAAAGGCCATGTACACCTTCTGAGGCAATTTTTTGAATGATTTGAATGTTACTCCTTTTTGGCTAAAAATCATTTTTTCCATTGGTCTTTATTAAAAATACTGAGCCGTTCTGTCACAAAGGGTTAACTATTTTTCTAGCTGTGTGACAGGTACTTTCACTTTGTGCTGGTCATCTAATCAACCTTATCTCTAAATTACTGAGAGGTCATAAACACCTATTTATGCCACATTCCTATCGGTAAGATAAGAACTGAGCTATAATGAGCGTTTATAATGTCAGTGCAGAGATAAGGAGCCCATCAGCTCCCCAGATGACGGCAAAGACAGGAAAATTCAGAGGGTGCTTCTAGAGCATGTCGGCTCTGTACTGAAAAAAGGACGCCATATTTTTAATAAAGACCAATTTAAAAAATATATTTTTAGCTTAAAATGAGTACAATACAATAATAATTTAAAAAATGCCGCCAAGGTGTACATTGGCTTTAAAGAAATGACGGCTATCTAAAATGTAGGGCACCTTAGCTTGAAGTGGCACTCTACTTTGGGTAGACTTGATATGTTATAGCAGCACATCAAAAGTCTTGATTTGGTGGATGTCGAACTCTGAGAGCCCCACTGATCACCAGAACCTAGAGAAATGCACTCGCATATTGCGCTCTCTATCCTCGCTGCAGGAGATGGAATTGAGACAGGCTATAGACTTTCTACTGAGTCGGTCACTCTCCTGCAGTGAGAAGAGAGAGCATGCTATGCGAGGACTTCTCTCTCCCCTTTCTAGTGATCAGGGATATCCTCATTTGGACGCCCACCAATCAACATTTTTGATGACCTGGCCAAAGTTTTCCCAAATAATGCTTTAATACATCAAGGTCCTTGTACTGTTCATGGAAGTGCACACATGTGGAGGAGCCCTGCAGTCTCGGTGCACTGCCATAGAGGGAGAGAGATCTTCCATTAGGCCCTTTTCACAGTTACTTTTGAATTCCAGTCTCGTGATCCAGCAGAGAATCAGGTTTACCTGAGCTCACCGGATACGACCGTGTACTGCCGGATCCCCATTGACTGTAATGGTACCCATCGGTGAGCCGGCATAAATAGTGAGTTTTGGCCAGTCAAATACCGATCCATTCAGCGTGTTTTTTTGGGCCGTCCGGCACTTATGTTGGAACTGTCCATCGGATCGGGCTATGTTGGAACTGTCCATCGGATCGGGCTAACGGATTCACAATGCTTCTGTGAACGTAACCTTAGAATCAATGCTTCTAGAAAAAGTCTGATCTAGAATTAGAAGGTAAATCTAGAATTAGAAGGTAATCTCATGCGCCTCTAGAATTAGAAGGTAATCTCATGCGCCTCTATAGCAGCCAATTACGACTGTGTACAAAAGGGAGCTATAATACTGCTGTCCTACTTGCCAAAATTGGGACACCCCAAAACGCGTCTGCTCACTTTTGGGTGGGGTTTACATATCCTCCAATCCTTTTATCACTCTGTGGGTGTAATTGTCACAGCTGAATCGGGACTGTTGGCAAAAATGGGTGTGAGCCGCTAATGGTCATACACTGAGCGTGTCCCCCACATTAACACCCAAGCGTGGATCCACGGGGGATCTGTCAGTAGAACATGAACATCTAAGTGACAACACGTGGGAGGGGTCAGGCCATAATGGCAGCCATGTTGTATCCTCCAGGCTTCCTGTATTGTGGTGGAATAATTCACATCCATGCAGAGTTGCATGCTGCCAGTTCGAAAATATATATATATATATATATATATATATATATATATATATATATATATATATATATATATATTTGTTCCGAAAGATAAACTGTAATGCATTTTGGCATTGTATCATTTTTAGACTTCAGACTGCTGTGTGGGGCAAGGGAGGTGACAGCTCCTGGCAGCATACTTAACACTCGACGTGCTAGTTTTCACAGGCTCCTTCCTCAGACATAGCTGAGTGGGAACTGCAGGTTTATACTTCTGTTTCTAAAACCTTAATTTAACCCTTGTGAAGAGCATTATTTATAGGCCTGGGTATATATAAAGTATTAACCCTTGTGAAGATCATCATTCATAGGCCTGGGTATATATAAAGTATTAACCCTTGTGAAGCGCATCATTCATAGGCCTGGGTATATATAAAGTATTAACCCTTGTGAAGAGCATTATTTATAGGCCTGGGTATATATAAAGTATTAACCCTTGTGAAGAGCCTTGTTCGTAGGCCTGGGTATATATAAAGTATTAACCCTTGTGAAGAGCCTTATTCATAGGCCTGGGTATATATAAAGTATTAACCCTTGTGAAGCGCATCATTCATAGGCCTGGGTATATGTAAAGTATTAACCCTTGTGAAGCGCATCATTCATAGGCCTGGGTATATATAAAGTATTAACCCTTGTGAAGCGCATCATTCATAGGCCTGGGTATATATAAAGTATTACCCTTGTGAAGCGCATCATTCATAGGCCTGGGTATATATAAAGTATTACCCTTGTGAAGCATATTATTCGTAGGTCTGTGTATGTGTTAAATATTTTGTCGGTTTCTCAGTTCACGTGCTGCAGAACAAATCCACGAAAGACTTGAAGCCTGGACGCTGGCGTTGTATAACCCGTATGGCTTACTATTATTATGGATTCGTTCTGAAAGGGCTTATAAAAAGGGATCATTATGTTCTGCATCAAACATACAATTGTGACCACATGGTGGAGGAGGTATTATATGCGGAGTTTAATGGCGTCGGTACGAGAGCCGTGTTTAGCGGTCTTATGTGTCAGCCTGTGCTGTGTGGTTTCTTTCGCACATACTGCGATAACACACTTGTTTTATCAACTTTTTCCTTTACCCCCTCTTAAGAGCTTCCCTGTCCCTGTATCGTATGCAGATAGCACTAGGGGAATGTTGTATGATACAAACCATAATGTCTGCCATTACTGCACGCCAGAGGAGGCCACTTTTTAATCGATGAACCCTTATCCGAAACGAGTGTAATCAGTGCTACAGGTGAAAATACAGGACAGTCATTTTTGTGACATTTCCTAAAGTAAAAAAGTCAGATCACATTGGCGCCAGTTAATAGATATTGGCGGACTTTGTTGAAGATCTGGTTAGGATGGATGCCAGACAACGTTGGGCACCTGCTATTAGTAGGAGCAGGAAGATCAGAACCAACAGGAGTTCCAGCCATGTACAAGGCTATTAATAGGGTTTTCTATAATTTATTATTTTTATTTTTTAATACTAATGACCTATCCTCTGGATAGGTCATCAATATCTTATCTGTGGGGGTCTGACAACCGGGACCCCACCAATCAGCTCTTTCAGAAGACAATGGCGGTGCTGTAAACACTGCTGCCTTACCAAGCACAGTGCTGTATATTGCATAGTTGCTGTGCTTGGTATTGCAGCTCAGCCCTATTCACTTGGGTCAAAGAGAAGGCCACGGCGTTCACAGGAGCGTGGCTGCCTTCTCAAAGAGATGATCGGCGGCGGTCCCAAGTATCGAATCTGAGAAAAAGCTGAGCAAATTCATGCAGGACTCCTAGGAGAGACAGGAGTCCTGATGACTCCACCACACAGGATGATTGACAGCCTTCTCTATGCACCCAATAAGACGAGAAAGCTGTCAATCACCCTGTGTGGAGTGGGGTAATAGGATATTCCTGGATTTAGGGCTCATGCACACAGCGGTATTTTCTTTCAGTGTCCGTTTTAATTTAATATTTTTTGCAGTCCGTATGCGGAACCATTCATCTTAATGGGTCCACAAAAAAAACCTGAAATTACTGCGTGTGCATTCAGTTTCCGTATGTCCGCAAGTCTTCCTGCTCCAAATCATATTGGCCTCTCTCCCTCTCTCATCTTCTGCTCTGAGGGGGCATTAAGAATCTCCCCATGGGCACTGTGATGGAGAAAGATTGAATACCTACTGCCAGGTCTCCCCATACACTACTGAAGAAAAGAGAATGGAGGTCGACCAAGTAGGAACTTCTGAGGCCATCTCATGGCTGCCGGCGGTAAATCTTAAAGGGCCCCACAAAGAAGTTCCGCAGTTTCTCCCGTACAACACGGATGAGGCAGCAATAAACTGAGTTTGTCTTGTCCCTGGTGTAACTTAGATGTCACCTAATGACTTTGGAACGTTTCAGCCGGGGTTTCATACTCCCACACTGAATGTAAAAATAAACTTGTTAGCTATATCTGCTTAAAGGGGCTGTACAGGATTTGTAAAACATGTCTACTTCCAGAAACAGCACCGCACCTGTCCATGGGTTGTGTCTGGTATTTCAGTTCAGCCACGCTTTAAGTAAATGGGGGAAGAGCTGTAATGCCACACACAGCCTGTGACCAGTTGTGGCACTCTTTTTTTTTTTTTTTTTTTTTTTAAAAGACGGCAGACATATTTTGCTAATCATGTGCTGAACTTTTGAATCTACTACAACAGGCTGAGAGGTCTCCTCCTTCAATTCCACACGTTCTTGAAATGCATAGTGAAGATGGCGATGTATTAAACAAGTAGAAGTGACCAAAATCGGTGTTGAGCTCCACAAGATGTGGCAAAAATAAAAGCACAAAGGGTTTTCTGGGAGTAAAATATTGTTGATCTATCCTCCGTATAGGTCCTCAATATCGGTGGTGGTCCAACTCCTGGCAGCATACTTAACACTCGACGTGCTAGTTTTCTGAGGCTCCTTCCTCAGACATAGCTGAGTGGGAACTGCAGGTTTATACTTCTGTTTCTAAAACCTTAATTTAACCCTTGTGAAGAGCATTATTTATAGGCCTGGGTATATATAAAGTATTAACCCTTGTGAAGATCATCATTCATAGGCCTGGGTATATATAAAGTATTAACCCTTGTGAAGCGCATCATTCATAGGCCTGGGTATATATAAAGTATTAACCCTTGTGAAGAGCATTATTTATAGGCCTGGGTATATATAAAGTATTAACCCTTGTGAAGAGCCTTGTTCGTAGGCCTGGGTATATATAAAGTATTAACCCTTGTGAAGAGCCTTATTCATAGGCCTGGGTATATATAAAGTATTAACCCTTGTGAAGCGCATCATTCATAGGCCTGGGTATATGTAAAGTATTAACCCTTGTAAGCGCATCATTCATAGGCCTGGGTATATATAAAGTATTAACCCTTGTGAAGCGCATCATTCATAGGCCTGGGTATATATAAAGTATTACCCTTGTGAAGCGCATCATTCATAGGCCTGGGTATATATAAAGTATTACCCTTGTGAAGCATATTATTCGTAGGTCTGTGTATGTGTTAAATATTTTGTCGGTTTCTCAGTTCACGTGCTGCAGAACAAATCCACGAAAGACTTGAAGCCTGGGCGCTGGCGTTGTATAACCCGTATGGCTTACTATTATTATGGATTCGTTCTGAAAGGGCTTATAAAAAGGGATCATTATGTTCTGCATCAAACATACAATTGTGACCACATGGTGGAGGAGGTATTATATGCGGAGTTTAATGGCGTCGGTGCGAGACCGTGTTTAGCGGTCTTATGTGTCAGCCTGTGCTGTGTGGTTTCTTTCGCACATACTGCGATAACACACTTGTTTTATCAACTTTTTCCTTTACCCCCTCTTAAGAGCTTCCCTGTCCCTGTATCGTATGCAGATAGCACTAGGGGAATGTTGTATGATACAAACCATAATGTCTGCCATTACTGCACGCCAGAGGAGGCCACTTTTAATCGATGAACCCTTATCCGAAGCGAGTGTAATCAGTGCTACAGGTGAAAATACAGGACAGTCATTTTGTGACATTTCCTAAAGTAAAAAGTCAGATCACATTGGCGCCAGTTAATAGATATTGGCGGACTTTGTTGAAGATCTGGTTAGGATGGATGCCAGACAACGTTGGGCACCTGCTATTAGTAGGAGCAGGAAGATCAGAACCAACAGGAGTTCCAGCCATGTACAAGGCTATTAATAGGGTTTTCTATAATTATTATTTTTATTTTTTAATACTAATGACCTATCCTCTGGATAGGTCATCAATATCTGATCTGTGGGGGTCTGACAACCGGGACCCCACCAATCAGCTCTTTCAGAAGACAATGGCGGTGCTGTAAACACTGCTGCCTTACCAAGCACAGTGCCGTATATTGCATAGTTGCTGTGCTTGGTATTGCAGCTCAGCCCTATTCACTTGGGTCAAAGAGAAGGCCACGGCGTTCACAGGAGCGTGGCTGCCTTCTCAAAGAGATGATCGGCGGCGGTCCCAAGTATCGAATCTGAGAAAAAGCTGAGCAAATTCATGCAGGACTCCTAGGAGAGACAGGGAGTCCTGATGACCCCACCCACACAGGATGATTGACAGCCTTCTCTATGCACCCAATAAGACGAGAAAAGCTGTCAATCACCCTGTGTGGGTGGGGTAATTAGGATATTCCTGGATTTAGGGCTCATGCACACAACGGTATTTTCTTTCAGTGTCCGTTTTAATTTAATATTTTTTTGCAGTCCGTATGCGGAACCATTCATCTTAATGGGTCCACAAAAAAAACCTGAAATTACTGCGTGTGCATTCAGTTTCCGTATGTCCGCAAGTCTTCCTGCTCCAAATCATATTGGCCTCTCTCCCTCTCTCATCTTCTGCTCTGAGGGGGCATTAAGAATCTCCCCATGGGCACTGTGATGGAGAAAGATTGAATACCTACTGCCAGGTCTCCCCATACACTACTGAAGAAAAGAGAATGGAGGTCGACCAAGTAGGAACTTCTGAGGCCATCTCATGGCTGCCGGCGGTAAATCTTAAAGGGCCCCACAAAGAAGTTCCGCAGTTTCTCCCGTACAACACGGATGAGGCAGCAATAAACTGAGTTTGTCTTGTCCCTGGTGTAACTTAGATGTCACCTAATGACTTTGGAACGTTTCAGCCGGGGTTTCATACTCCCACACTGAATGTAAAAATAAACTTGTTAGCTATATCTGCTTAAAGGGGCTGTACAGGATTTGTAAAACATGTCTACTTCCAGAAACAGCACCGCACCTGTCCATGGGTTGTGTCTGGTATTTCAGTTCAGCCACGCTTTAAGTAAATGGGGGAAGAGCTGTAATGCCACACACAGCCTGTGACCAGTTGTGGCACTCTTTTTTTTTTTTTTTTTTTATTAAAAGACGGCAGACATATTTTGCTAATCATGTGCTGAACTTTTGAATCTACTACAACAGGCTGAGAGGTCTCCTCCTTCAATTCCACACGTTCTTGAAATGCATAGTGAAGATGGCGATGTATTAAACAAGTAGAAGTGACCAAAATCGGTGTTGAGCTCCACAAGATGTGGCAAAAAAATAAAAGCACAAAGGGTTTTCTGGGAGTAAAATATTGTTGATCTATCCTCCGTATAGGTCCTCAATATCGGTGGTGGTCCAACTCCTGGAAGCCCCACCAATCGGCTGTTTGAAGACTCTGGTGCTCTGTTGAGAACCAGGGAGCGGCAGGGACCGGGTAAGTATGATCACCACTGTGGGTTGGCCACTCTGTGAGGTCTGATATAATGTTTGATAACCCCTTTTAAGGATTGGCGAGTGCCTTCTTGGTGATTTTCTGTTTCTTTAAGCTGAGCTCCACCAAAACTCCTAGTCCGTGTCTCCATTGTCTGAGCATCTCGCATGTTGGGCAGAGCCGCCCGTCGTCTTCCTTCATTCTCATACAAGTTGTAATTAAAGGGGTTTTCTGGGATTTTAATATTGATGACTATCCTCAAGATGGGTCATCAATATCAGATCGGCGGGGGGTCAGACTCCCTCGCCGGTCAGCTGGTTGAAGAGAAGGTATAGGAAGGAGCCATCCCATGGGAGTGAATGGGACGGCTTCTTGTAATTACACCTGCTCACCGCTGCGAAGTCTATGGCGAGCAGGTAAACGAGCGCACAGGGCGCGGCCTTCTCTTCAACCAGATGCCCGCAGGGTCGCCGGGTGTCGGAGGATAGATCATCAATATTAAAATCCTGGAAATGGCCTTTAAGGTATAATATTCGTTAGACGTT
Source organism: Bufotes viridis (assembly GCA_033119425.1). NCBI lineage: Eukaryota > Metazoa > Chordata > Amphibia > Anura > Bufonidae > Bufotes > Bufotes viridis. Next base: position 29,337 of record JAKVIS010000708.1, on the reverse strand, counting down.
ATTAATTTTAATTTAACTCTGCAGCTTTAGTATTGAATCATTTTCCCCATATTTATATTACACGGCGATCAATGAGAAAAGTCCAGTCTCCTCTTCATGGCCACTACTATCCATTGTAGGTAGAGCATGCCCTCTTGAACAGTTTTAGCTACTCCTTTGTAGTGAATCACTCCCCGGTCATGGATACAGTATCTGTACAAATAGACTTTGTTATGTACCCCATAAATACCTAGACAATGACAGCATCCAGACGCCTAATTCACACCATACCTCACAACTAATTGAGTACACCAGCCTCGAAGCACATCTTTCAGGACAGCCTGGCAGCCACGACAGGGCCATCAATTTCCTAATGTGTTACATGGACATACAGATGTAGCAAAGTTTAACCTGACACTTAATCTGTTGTATACACAGTTGCAATAAACTTTAACTTTACTTTTTTTCAATGGCTTAGGTTGTGTTACTTGTTAGTTTGCTGTATGTCAAGTTAACATTTGCTTCATCTGTCTGCACTGGCTGGCTATCACCAATAGCGATTTGCATTGAGAAGATGTAAAAATCCTGCTTCTGAATGCACAGTTTTAGTAGTCATTTCATGTCATTCCACCATCATACGACTTTAAAGGGGTTCTATACTTTCGGCATAATTGCCACTCTCAGAACCAACGAGGAAGCTGCTCTGGACGTGACATGGATGTAGAAAAACGTCTTCATAGGACCACAAGACCAATGTTTCTAATTCAAGTACCCACTAATTCGAGTACAGTAAATCAAAGAACCCAACAATGTGCTGCATATCAGAAGTGCGATGTAAGGACCCTTTTTCTTTATGAAGACCACCCCTGCAGGAGAACATTTTTCATTGTACTTTTGGGTGGTCATCTCCAAATAAACTGTACTGTGCTTAGTCCACAGAGCAGACTGTATGGATTAATGTATGTACCTGAACAAAGCCCACAGCTGATCTTCAAAAGAAGAGCCTTCATACACTTCTGTAGATGAATCCCTAGAATTTTTGGTTTCTGCCAAGTTTTGGATAGGGGATAAGGGTCTGATGGGTTGGGAGATGCAAATGCTGGGATCCCCATTGATCATAAGAAATGTGGGTCTGGTGTCCACCCGTATGAATGAAGTTCCTGTTCCAGCATGCAAGTTCTGCTCCATTCTGAAGATAGCAGGGTATAGAGCTTGGCTATCTCCAGTATTCTTGACCGCTTCTTCATTTATTCAGGGAACCACAGTATCCCCGTTATTATTGTGGGTGTTGGTCCCAGCATTCAGGCCCCTGCTAAACAGATACTTATACCCTATCCTAAGGATAGGGGATACATTTAAGGGTGTGGGGGTATGCGGATTCTCAGACCTGTGGATAGGGGATAACGATTAAACCAGTGACGGTCCTGCCACTGGGACTCCACTGATCACGAGAACGGAGACCCTGTACCGCTTGGGGTCCCCAGAAATGAACGGAGTGGCATGTCGGGTATGTTCACTTACGCTCCATTGATCTCTACTGGAGTTCTGGAGACAGTGGAATACATCCCTCAGCTATTTCCAGAACTCGATGAATGGAGCATCAGTTTGCATGCTTGACGTGTCACTCCATTCATTTCGGGGGGGGGGTCTTAGTACTTTCGGCCGGTAGCTTTACAACTTTGCACAAATAAAAATCCTAAGGAGGATAAATGGACCTTTGACATGGTGGATAGTTTCTTGTCTGTTGGTCCATCATGGGTCTAGTTTTTGAATCTCAGAATCGAAAAACCATTCACAATCGTATTTTCAGCTTCCTCTAAACAATCGTAAATTTGATTCAGGTCGTCATAAAGTTTTGTGATGTCTCGCCAACACCTCTAGTTAGTGAGAGGCCCTTCCTGTCCTTACACCTCCCCAGTGTCGGCACATCAGGGGTCAGACCCTTTCCTGTTCTATGCAAAAAAAGAAATTAGAAGAGCTGAAAAGTCATTGAAAGTGCTCATCCTACATGGCTTACCCGATCCAATAACGGCCCGCTGATAGACATTTTCTGGTGGTGATTAGTTTTTATTTCCATGCATTAATGATCCATGCAAATCTACATTTTATACCCTTGCATGCGGGTTTGTTGCTCATTTCACCCTCTGCAATTTCGAAGCATTCAATCTGCTGTGAGAACCCGCAACATAAATTGCCATGCCGTGCCACGGGTCAAATTATTTCCGGAATTAGTTTCCGAAATTTTCCACAGAAAGGGAATAATTTTTTTTATTTTTATTTTTTACATTTTTATCCGCTTTGCTGTAGCTTTTCTACACAAAATTCTGCCAATACTGGGGGGGGGATTCCAACCCAGGACCCAATCCCTGCAAGACCAAAGTGCTCTCCACTAATGTGAGATTTTACATAAAAAATATAAAATTGTGTTCAGGAAAAAACAGATGGTTTCACGCGCAAGTTCAATCGGTTTTGTCTGTGATGTGCGTTGAGTGTTTTTTTTTTTGTTTTGTTTTTTTTAAATATATCCAGATTGCATGCATCTTTAATTGCAGGACAAAACAATAAAATCCGAAAAATACGGCTGAACCATGAAGAACACATTGCATCCGGACGCCTTCCGTTTTGCACACAAGCCCCATACATTTATGAAAAACGCACAGTATAGAAGATGCTGTAATGCATTGCATCCGGGCGGAAAAATTGCGTGTGTAAAAGAGCCCTAAAACATTCCAATTATGCACTACATTCATGTAATTAACAATGGAGGGGATTGCATAAATGAATTGAAGGGGAGCTGCCAAGAGCTCGGCTATTTCCAACAGTCCCATAGAGTTGAAGGAAAGGTGGCCGTGCGTGTGCAGTGTGCTCTCCATTCACCACTATGAGACTTCCGGAAATAGCCAAGCGCACTTGCTTGCCCATTTTATATTTTTTTGTAGCTGCTATACCAGGGGTAGGCAACCTCCGGCACTCCAGCTGTTGTGAAACTACAACTCCCAGCATGCATACTTCCTCTGCTCTTCTCAGAACTCTCACAGAAAAGAATGGAGCATGCTGGGAATTGTAGTTTTCCAACAGCTGGAGTGCCGAAGGTTGCTGATCCCTGTGCTATACCATTAAATACAAAGCATGCAGTGCATACTCGGTGATCTCCTCTTCACTTGTGGGGTCCCCGTTCTGGAGATAGGAACGTCCCACCGTACGCCATCAATGTCTGTGAGATTTATGTACATCAAGGGCTGGGACTTTTTATCCTGTTTCAGTAAAAAAAAAAATATATATAAAAAACACAAAAATTGTTGGATATATTGGCACTGGCCTCGCGCGCCCCGTATCACCGATGAGGACCCATTGACAATGTGTGGTCTGCAGCACAGGCATGGTCGGCGCACGGTCGCTTTCATGAGGCCGAAGTATGATGAAGGCTTTCCTTTTAGTGGTTGACACCCTTGCTGGAGGAGAATGGTAAACTCTAGAGCCTGCATTGCCTTTTGCGTCTGTGAAGCACATGCTGGCCAGGCGCCAGGTTGTAAACCTTGACTGTGATATCTCATAGTAGGTGCTGTATAGTGTCCAGGAAATTTATCTTCACCTTTCTTTTTCCTCTGGCGGGTTCCTGTGTGGCCTGTAGCTTTGTTAATCAGCAGGCCTCCCAAGTGTGTCAAGATTGCTGGCTTCTTACCTTTTATAGCCAGTGGTTTCCGGACTGGTATAAATACCTCCCCAGCCCTAACCTGCCTGTTCCCTCTTCACTTCACTGCTTACCTAATTGGTTTGAGCTATATGTAGTAACATTAGTCTGTTCTGGGCACTTAACTCTTCTGTTTCCTCGTTCCGCTCTTGTTGTTTTGTTTTACTTTTTGCTCACTTTCTTTCGTTACGTTGTATTCTCTGTTTATTTAGGGACTTTTCTCTCTGTTTCACATTTTTATCTAAAATCGCCAATAATTTTGCTCTTTTTTTTTTAAACTGCAATTTCCATAAAAAAAATAAAACATTTATAGTTGTTCCTTTTTCTTTAATATTGTATTCAGCGAGGGACAGGCAAAAGTGCTGTAGACTGCCATTTCAGCCTGCGGTTCTCACCTGATCTATTGTATTTGGGACCGTTTTGTTCTCAAAAGGGATGCGCAAGTTTTGAAATTCAAGTGACCATTGTCATGCTGCAATACCAGTTACAGTCCATGGATAAGAGTGGCGCTGTTTTCAGCACAATGCAGCCATGTTCTAATCTCAATCAACCCTTTTAATGTAGGTTTTCATATTCACACACAACAGTAGTCTCCGCCGTACAGCGATCACTTATCGCTATAGATAATCATGGTTTCTGGGCAGCGGATCAGGCCAACCTGCTGCCCACAAACTATTATTTTAGTGCTAGCTGAAAGACACGATAACTCAATGTTTGCACTTCATCAGGAGATCGATGGCACCATCACATGGGCCAGTTATCCAGAACGAGTGTTTCTACAAATGTTCTTCCCTGATAACTGGCCCGATGATCGGCCTGTGTAAAAGAACCATTACTAACCACGCTACTGACCTAATTTACTGAGACTAGGGATGAGCGAATTAACTTCGGATGAAACGTCTGAAGTCGATTCGCATAAAACTTTGTTTGAATACTGGTACGAAGCGAGCCACTTGGCACCGAACCGGAGTTCGTTAAATGGTTTTTAACAGTAGAAATGAATTTCTGAAGTTATTACGCGAAGTCTCGCGAGACTTTGCAATGTAATAACTTCGGCTCACCGGAGCCAATACATTCTAATACTGTACGGAGCTCCTGCTCCATACAGTATTCAAACTAATTTTTATGCGAATCGACTTCGGATGTTTTATCCGAAGTCGATTCATTCCTCCCTAACTGAGACCATTCTGTCCTGAAGAGTGGTGGACAAGCATTGAAGACCTCTGCTCGTCAGGGGGTTGAGGGTTGTAGTTGCGCAACAGCTGGATGGCTAAAAGTGGCACACTACTGCTGTAATCGAGGGAAACTTATTAGACCCCTCCATGGACCACTATTTCAGAAGCCAAACAATAAGGACTCTCCAAAATCTCGATAGAAATTTATATTTTGTGGGTGCCTTGATGACCTTTCTCCTGGAATATTTCCAGCCCTTTATTCAGTAGTTTCAGACTAGTGCTCCTATGGGTAAAATATTGTAGACTGGGAGTCTCACCGGGTAAAAAAAAGTGTCAGCAGTAGATTTCTTTCCTAGTCTCCTAATCACCGTTCTCCACTGTTCTGAGACCTTGGTGTCCTGAAGATGGGTGGACAAGCTTTGAATTACTTGTGTGAGAGGTAAACCAACATAAAAACTTAGGGTACTTTCACACTAGCGTTAAAGTTTTCCGGTATGGAGCTCCGTTAAAGGGGCTCAATACCGGAAAAACGCTTTCGTTTTGTTCCTATTTATTGTCAATGGGGACAAAACTGAACTGAACAGAACAGATTGCACCCAGACCGGAGAGCAAACCGCAACATGCTGCGGATTTCTTTCCGTCCTGGGATGCGGAGCAAGACGGATCTGGCATAACCACCAATGCAAGTCAATGGGGACAGATCCGTTTTCTGTCACAATCTGACTTAATATAAAACGGATCCATCCTCCATTAACTTTTAATGGAGTTCATGACAGATCCATCTTGGCCATGTTAAAGATAATACACCTGGATCCGTTCATAACGGATGCAGATGATTGTGTTATCAGCAACGGAAGCGTTTTTGCTGAACCCTGCCGGATCCAGCAAAAAACACTAGTGTGAAAGTAGCCTTAGATGAAAGGAAAAGAGAAATAATATACTCTCCCTCACCGCCTCAGTCCGTAGCACTTTCTGCATGATGCAAAGACAAACAGTTGTGCATAAATCCTGCAGAGAGTAAAAAAGTTAATCTCCTGATCTCTTCCATCTTTGGCTGGAGATGACTGAGGAATTGTGCTTGAGGAAGAGACCGGGGCTTAATCTGTTTGACCTACTGCAGCCAGGGCTCAGCTGGGATTCTCCTGCTCCTGCCAGTTGTCTTACAACCTCACATAGGACAGTGAGGAGGAGGGAGGACATTGTACGTTTCTTACATAAGACAAAATAGAACTAAGGTAAAGGAGGAGATGAAGGAGGAAGTGCTTTTTATTTTTAACTTTTTTTGTGCAATTTTCTGTGTTGTGTTCCTTTTTAAAGATACTGAATATGACTAGCTACTACTGGTGTTGCTGCTCATCCATGTTGGGCTGCTCAGTTTTTGATCAGTGATTTTATGCCAAACCAGGTGCAGCTCAAAAACCCAAAACAGGCACAAATCTGTCCATTATACCTTATCTCTGCTGAGGCTTCACTCCTGGTTTTTGGCTTCCAATCACTGCGTGATAGAGGTCTTAAACTCCAAAACTTGCCCACCTCTTTTCAGGACTTCAAGGTCCCAGTACAGTAGATCACTGGAGACCTCTGCTGGGGAACCATTGTTTCACTGGTGGGACGTCTACAGCTGCCAGTACTATAATGCCTGTTCTAATTGATAGTAAATTAAACTAACCAGCATATTTGTTTACGCTCTATGGTTATTAGTGAGGGACTCTTACTGTTGGGATGTCCGCTTGGAGCGAGGTCTCTGCTCTCACAACTGTTCAGGTTGCCTATAGGCATTCTCTATCTCTGCAGTATCGGGCAACCCATATGCTGTACCGTGTAAACACACGTCTCGGGTCATTAGTACAGTTAATTATCTGTGCGGCTATCTAAGGACATGTATATAACCCAATTAGTTGTGGGTTGTTGGGTCCTAGGATTGTTTACATGCAATCATTAATTGGTATCACTTGCCCACCGAGTGCCAGGTCCTTCAGCGAGAATACATTGAGAAGTTTTGGAAGAAATCAATGGCTGCACATCTGTATTGAATTTACGTTTGTTTACTAGGAGAAAGGGTCATGAGTTTTGCAGGCGTAACCCACCGGAGCAGTTGGTATTAAAGAGTTAAGGGATTACCACAGAGACTCTTTAATTCCATTACAAAGAGGGCTCTGCTAAATTTCCCTGGCTGCATCTGGGAAGCTGTTTTATGATGCAATGCTCCAGCCGGGGGAAGTTATGACAACGCTCCAAACAGCTGGCCTCCAGTGGGGAATGGAGGTTAGCATAGATGGGCTACAACATAACCCGGGTGTTATCATTCTGCACTGGTGCCACCATCCGCATGAGAGCGCCCCCCCCCAAAAAAAAAAAGAAAAATAAAAAAATAAATGCACGTCTCTAGAAGATTTGGAACGCTGCTACTGATGGGTCCAGTGTAACGGTTATCCTGTGAGAGGAAGGGTAGTCGACCGTTTAGGGGTGTCCTTGTCCCTTTTAGTAGAGTAGCGCTGTAGCATCCCTCTCACGAACTACAAGCCGTTCTGCAATCCAAGAGAATACCTAGTTCTTATAAGAGCTAGTAGTGATGGTTGTATAGCTGTTTCCCTACAATCACGAGACCAGGCGAAGTGTTGAGGGTCAAGATGAACTACCTTTATTGGTGCCCCACTTGGCCTTCTATGCAAGTCCCCATCAAGGGGACCTGATGGGGAACTGGGTGACAAACACACAGACCAATGGAAACAAACACACAATCCGTGACACTCCCATAAAGGGCCCACAATTCGTGACACTCCTATAAAGGGCCCACAATCCCTCCCCTCTGCCTGGGAGATAATTGAGTAAAGTACTGTAAGTAACTCAATTATCTCCAGGCAGAAAATCCACATTTTCCCTAAACAACAGAAAACACCCCAAAACAACATATCCTCATAAATCTTACATGGTTCCAACGCACTTCGAATGTCGAAGTACCGTTCGAATGGCCGAAGTCCCGGTGCAAATAGACGAAGGTAGCCGTTTGTATGATTTTCAGTCTAACTCAGGTGGAGGTGGAAGTCCCCGAGGTGTTCGTGCCGTTGAGTGTCAGATTTTAGTTCCGTGAACTCGACGGCAAAATACTGCTGACCGTGTGTTCAGCTAAACAAGATGGCCGCCGCCACATGTTCGGCTATTCGAACGGCGACTACCCAGCCGTTCGACAATTGGTTCGGCAGTTTGTTCGGTAACTCCAAATACCCAACCACATAGGGAAAAGAGTGGGTTGGCATCCTTAGCTAAAATCAAGGCTGTTGTGACAAATGGCAATAATGTGTATATAACAGAGCATCTTTTACATCCAGTCCTGTACCTAAAAAGCCTGCCCAACCTGTGGAGAAAAAACTGTCAACCCAGTCTGCGATCCTGGCTAGGATCACGTGATCACCGGCTGACAATGGGCTGTTCCTATTACATGGTAACCGGATTTTCTCCTTTTTCTTCCTGTTCAGCTGCATAATGTAGATGCAGCTGAACAGGAAGAAAGAGCCGAGATCACAATGTCACAGGAAGAGCCTGCAGGTGGGGATGCGGATTAGGCAGAGCAACAAAAGCGGTGCCTAAAGTCTTCTCCACGCAGGTTACTTGAAAGAGGATTTTTAGTTAAAGGCCCTGAGAAGCCCTATAAATAGAGCTATTTAATGGTTTATTCTGTGACATTTTTGGTTTTCATAGGAATGTACAGCAGTTCTACATTAGGCTATAGTTGCCTGATTGCATCTCTACATGCTATTAGAAACAACAGCAAATACAGGTACAGCCTGGCAATTATTGGTGATCCGCATGTGGATCCCTCACCTGGACCACAGTGTATGGGCACCCTTGTGGGAAATGGTAAAAGCCTCTTTTTGAGTGCTGCCATATGCATTTGAGGCTACATGGATCAGTGTTTAATCAGGCCGTAGGAGGCTTGGCCTCTATATTTTACCCTTTTTTAGTGGTTTTTATTCCAGTAAACCAGTTGGCATTACAACCACATCTTTTTAAATTGTTATTGGTCATCTGAAGGAGAATCCTCTTCCACTGATGGTGGCAAAAGTCTGATTTAATAACTCAAGTCATACCTGGCAGCAGAAGGCAATATCTTGATCTGGTGTATGGCTAGCTTCTACTTGACAGGTACGTTTCTATCGGTGTGCAGAGGGAGCAGTCACACCTACGTAGACATAAAGGCCCGCTGAACCACTGCTACTCCTCAAAAACCTCAACATAGACCACATGCAAGTTGTGCTGTTTTCAATTTTTTTCTAAGTAGCTATACTTGGAAAATCCTAAAATTTGTGATGGCAATTTTTATACACTGATTTATTGGTCCACAGCTGGTTCCTCTGGAGTCCATGGTCAGCTGCAGCAAACGGCAAAGACTCAAGGAACGTCGAGCGCTGAGACTTTAGGCCTCCAAAGAGTAAAAATGGCCAATTTATTCAGTAAATCCCTAAATCCTTAATCCGATAGTCCATAAAAAAAAAATTTGGACACTGGTAACCGGCACAGAGCTGATCTGCAGTGGAGGGACTTGCAGGGAACATAATGCAGAGTTGGGCACCAACGAGCCATTAGGGCATTGAACTAAATCTTCTTTTGTGGGAGGAGGAATGCTTAACTATGACCCTATTGTAAGAGACCATAACCAAAATTCTAAGCAAAGACTATGGAGAGCCATGAATGTGGTCGTAGCGTATTTTTACGTTGGCGCTTTTTTTGGCCCATCTTTCTAGAGGATCTCTGCTCTTACAATGTTGGCTTCTATATTTGCTATGTTGGCGCAGTAAATCAGAATCTGTCATTGAAAGCGCCAATAGGAAAGAATCTTTGAGAAATTGGGACCTTTTAGGTTTACTGTCCTCCTACAAGGACTTTTAATTAGCCAGTCCAAGCAGATTAATATTCTGCATGCACCAGGACCATTATCCTCTGTACTTTACTTTATCGCGTGGATGCTTTTTCCATCGTTCTCCTAAATCACAGCTAATATAGTCAGAAAGTGAAAATGTAATGGCCTGCACTCCGAGTGTATCTACCATGCACGGATCATGAGAACAGAAATCGGCTCTTGGCCTTGAAGGGTTTAAATCCGTTTCTTTAATGCGTAAACCTAAAGCATTGAAATTATACTTTAAAGGACTAAATGATTCATTTACCTGGCTCTAGCGGAGGCGGGAGAAGTGAAATAATTGGCTTAGCATCCCTCTGGCGGTTCACATGTCTTTATTTTTCCATTGGAACTATTATTTATTCAAGGCAGGCAAATGTTTTTTTTATTTTTTTTACAACTTTGAATTGTATAAATGACCTATTTTCATCTCTCGGGTATGCAGGGTCACGTCACATTGTCTTGCTTGCTTTTAAAACCATTAAAGGGGCTGGCCAGTTGATATTACTTTATAGCCGCACGTGTGCTGGGAACATCACGTGCACGCAGCTAGTAATAAGCGTTATTAAACTATCGGCACTGATGACCAATAGTGACCTGTGCTGGCAATGTGGCCGTTGATGGAGGATCTCCTCAATCAGGGGTCTCCATTCCCTTATACTGGGGACGGACTGCGCATGCGCTAGTTCCCCTGTCTGTCTCCAGTATAAATAAATGGAGAGAACCGGTTCCTCCATCAGTGGCCATGTTCCGAACACAATGCTGATACGCAGGTTAGGGGAACAGCATGTAACCATGAATTATTCTTAAACTATCAGACGTTGGTGATAATAGTTTAATAATGCTCGTTACTAGCTGCATGCATGCACTCCAGCTGTGGTAAAACTACAACTCCCAAGATGCAAACTTGCTTGGCTGTCCTCAGAACGTCACAGAAGTGAATGGAGCATGCTGGGAGTCGTAGTTTCACCACAGCCGGAGTCCTGGAGGTTAGCCATTACTGCAGAGGTCACTACCATTTGGGTAACATCTATGGCTCTGAACATTTCACGTTCTAGTCTAATGTTGGTTGTATGTGCTCAGGACATGTATATCTTGCATATATATCAGAATAACAGAAATTAAACAAAGAAATTTCTGGAATACGTGATGCGCTGGAGCTGAGATTGACAAACTCTTATTTGGCCATCACTAGTAACGAGGCAGAACCTTTATTGTTTGCCATTGATGGCCATATCCAAGTTCACAGGAGGGCTGAAGAGTGCCTACTGCCATCATGCATAGTGCAGAGACACACAGGACCAGCCTTCATGGTGTGGACCACAATTAGCTGACATGGCCGTTCCCATCTGGTATTTTTGGAGGGAACATTGACCAGCCCTTGTTATTGTTGAACCAGTCCTACTGCCTTTTCTGCCTTATTTAGGAGATGTGTTGTTCCAACAAGAGAACGCCCATCCACACACTGCCGGCACCACACAACGTGCTCTTTAGGGTATCCAGCAGCACCCCTGGCCAACTCTATCATGGCATCTCTTCCCCATTGAGAATATTTGGGACTGGATGGAGCGACGGATCTCCCATGCACAGCAGCCAACAACCACCTTGGCTGAACTATGGATCCAAGTAGAAAGAGCTTGTAATGACCACAGGAGGACATCCAGCATCTGTATGACCTCTCCCATGATAGTGGCAGCCTGAATCGCAGCAAGTGGAGATGCCACCCAGTACTAATGTGACCCTGCCTCCACATATGCTGCGGAACCCCAAATAAAGGAGGCATCCCTAGCAGTTTATACTTGGTCAATCTCGACTCAATTGCGTTTTGCAGGGGGTTTTTTTTTTTCAATTTTTTTTTTTTGGCTGTGTATATTCCATGGTGGTTATTTTTTAAATCCACCCCCTTTTTTTTTTTTTTTTTTTTTTTTTAAAACAGAAAAGGACAGCGCTTTCCTATACAGTTGGTGAAAACAACTAAGCCTACTCATACCAGCCTGATGGAGATCTAAAGGACTCTCTTTTGACCCCTGCCTGGTGAATGGAGTCCTATGGAAATTATATTGTCTACTCCATGAGCTCTCCCACCGTATACTTTCAGCTGTGCACTTGGCCTACATCCCTACCACTAATTATTTCTTCTGTCTTCGGTGTCTTGGCTTATTCTGCTTTTCCTTGTTGTTGTTTCCATGAATATAACATTCATGGATGGATTCTCTGAAAAAATATCTTGAGTCCATAGAAGCAGCGGTATTTCTCCTTGACCTCTTCTAGGGAAAAGATGGTGGGCAGGGTTGGATTATATTCCATTTGAGTCTATTGATATAAGGTTTGGCGACCGTTTTAGCTGCTTGTCGAGAGAAAATTTTTCATGCCGTTTTTAGGGCCTGCTGCTGTCCTTTGTGAACTTGGCATAAGATTGGCCAGGGCATTCGTTAGACGGGCTGTTGTGTAGCAGTTGTATTGGTTCACACCAGTATGTTGCGCACGACATTAACACTGTGTAATAGTAAGATATCATTACGCTATGACATTGTCTTGCTTGCAAAACCATTCCCAAAATAAATGGATGCCTTATTTTCCCCAGCTTGTTTCCAATCTCCATATAGACATCTGTTTCTTCCATCATCGGCCACGCAAGCGTTCAGTTTTGGGTTGTGGGCTCACCTGATACTGCAAAATAAAATTAATGAGCAGTTTAAAAGATAAACTTGTAGTGGCCGGCTGACAGTGGAACCTGTGATCCCTGTATCAGATTTACTCTGGGGTTAGGAAGTTGATGGGCCTAGACATACCTAGGATTATCCATTCCACTGCCAAGGTTTACTACATCTGCGTCCCAATCAAACCCGGAGTCAGTGCGTCACCACAAGTCTCTTAGTAGATCGCATACATTTATTTATTTTTTATTTTTTTGCATGTGACGTTACATGCAAAAATATTTTCTCATGAAAAATGTCTGTATCGCTGCGCAGTATAAGACAAAGTGCTGAGAACTGAAATGCAACGAATCGCGCACCATCATCATGATCATCACAACCAGGACGGATTTGTATCTTTTGCAGGAGTGATGATTCCTTTTCAATGACTACAAGCGGAGATCTTGAAAACCATAAAGGGGAGATCTTAAGTGTTGTCGAAAGCTGCAAATTTGTGGATACCAGAATGTCCCTTTTAAAGTAAACTTGCCGTCAGGAAGATTACTGATGCAGCATGTTACAGTGCAAATTTTTGAAACGTGCATTTTAAAGGCAACTCTCCTTCTATAAGCCCCCGTCCCAACCTTGTATCCTTAAATCATGACTCCCCAGACCCTTTCATTGCTATGTTAAGCTGCCAGTTTCATCAGGCACTGCCAGCCATCAAATCAGTGCAGGAGTTCCTGACTCTCTTGGCAATGTTCAGACATGGAGTTATTTTGTTTGTTTTTTTGTTCTCAGTAGGAAGTGGGGAAAAAGAACACATGCATGCTCAGCTGAGTCAAGCCTGAATGTGTATGAGGGCATAGGGAGCGATAAGCCTTTAGTTATCTTAAAGATGTTATGCAGCTAGTACATGTTGATGACCTATCCTCAGAATAGGTCATTAATATCTAATTGGAGGGGTCCAACATCCGGAACCCCCACTGATTAGCTGTTTGAAGAGGAGGCGGTATCAGCACCTGTACGAGCGCTGCTATCTCCAAGATTACACTGCACGTTGTCTCCCTTGCAGCGGTGGCGCAGTGTAATTACAAGTGCTCATCCCATTCTAGTGACTGCAACAAGCACTTATATTTACACGGGACGCTGAGACTTTCAAGACGCGCAGTGTAACCTCGAAGAGGAAGTAGCGCTTGTACAAACAGCTAACTGGCAGGGGTGCAGGGAGTCGGACCCCCGCCGATCAGATATTCATGACCTATTCTGAGGTTAGGTCATCGATATGTACTTAGATGCACAACCCCTAAAAGTGTATGGCCGGCTTTACACAAGGTGTTGTGTAGCCCAAACTGGGACCTAAAAGTGAGTGTGACCCAAGAATCCAACCCCACTGATGAATGACCACTTCTGAGGGATTTCCTGCCACCACAGGTTTTTTTTTTTTTTTTTTATGTCAAGCCTGCGCTAAATATAAGTTGTTAGAAGCAATCAGTGGGAAATTTGCCAACTCTTTACATATCCTTAAAGGGGTTTTTCCAGTTTGCATCAACATACTTTAAAATAATCATTTATGGGTAGCTGTAATTTTTTATTTTTTTTGCTCTCATCTTCCGTTCAGGGATGTGGTCACATGATCATGTCCATGCTGCTATTTCCTGTGATGTAATGTCCATGGACTTGTCAGAGCAGCAATGGGGTAGTGATAGGGGGTGTCTATGTAACTAGCTGGAGGGAGGAGCTATAAACTAGGTGGGTGTTCGGGGCGGTGCTGGAGCTGTGGTAGAGGAAGGAGAAGTGCATCATGGGTTTGGTTAGAAACGGGAACAGGAAGGGCTACATACAGGATGGAAACAAACCAGAGGGATTGGTTTACATGGAGAAGACGGGTCAGTAGAGCCCAAACTGAAAAATTGGGAAAGATGTACATGAGGTAAACAACTACAAAAAAAAAAAGTAATAATAGTAAGACCTCATGCAAAGGCCGTATCCGTTTTTTCCCACACCCATCAGTAAATGCTATTCTTGTCCACATGTTCTAGAATTAATTGAACAGCCGCATGGATGCAGGCGGCACATCAATGACCTCTGTCTGCTCACCTCGTTGCATACCCATTGAAAAGAATGGGTCCAAGTGTGTTTTACAAAAATGTGGACTGGACATGGCCCAAAACTACAGTTGTGCTCATGAGGCCTAATCCCGGAATACCCCTTTTAAAGCATAATTTTCAGTGTCCGTAAGGCTTCGGGGAAAAGGGAAGACTTTAAAGGGATTCTGTCACCTCCTTTTTACCCTATAGAGATGCGGATATGCATGGCTAGATCGCCGCTAGCATGTCCGCAATTTACCTGTCCCAGAGCTCTGAGTAATTATTGAGTGTAAAAAATGATTTTATATATATATGCAAATCAGCCTCAGGGAAGGAAACTGCTCATGTGCGAGCTCACTCATCGCGAGATTATGGCGTCTGACTTTGTGAGCAAGGAGGAGATGCGGAGGACGCAGGCGGTGCTGGGCTCCTTCACAGGGGGGGCGTGACTGGGCTCCAGAACGGGTAGTACAGCCCCTTGGGCTCCTTACCAGGCTGATTTTCATTTTATATATATATATATATATATATATATATATATATCTCAAAATAAAAGCACTCAGAGCTATGGGACTTGTATATTGCGGACATGCTAGCGGCGATCTAGCCGTGCATGTCCGCAGCTCTATAGGGTAAAATGAGGTGACAGAATCCCTTTAAAGTGCCCTGTAATACAGAAGTGTGAGCCCAGGCTATCCTTTTGTAAATGGCAATTACTCTCCTGTCCTGCTCAGTTGCAGTAATGCAGCTGTCCTCATGTAACAGTAGGAGCGTATAAAATACCACATTTTGCAATGTAAATTATAGTAAAACTGGCGATGTAAAGTAAAAGAAATGACCAGCATTCTGGAAAGTGAGGAGGTCAACAACGAGCCTGAGTTCCAGGAAGCGTAAATGGGATTGGACGCTCATAAAATACAGTAATGTGCTGAATAATATCAACATTTAAGGACCGTGACAGTAGCCGCTCCGTACCCTTGAACTAATCTAAGAGCAACGCAAGCAGTTTTACTTCATCTATAAAGTGCAGCAGAATAATTATCACTACAAGACTATTAAAAAGTCAAGACAAGTTGCATTCAATAGATTCCACGCATCCTGCACGGACTGTGGCCAATTACTATGGTCATTTCTAAAACCATGCATCTTTTTTTTTTTTTTTCTACTTTTTAAAACCAGATACTAAAGCATTTTTTTTTTTTTTTTTGCATTCTTATTGTAAATAGAATTTTTCAAATTCTGTTTCCATGGGCGTGCAAAAAAAAATAAAAAAATTGGACAGCATACAGACACATGCTTTTGGGTTCCGTGAAAATTGCGGTCTGCAAATCGCATATATATAAATGTTTTTTTTTTTAAATGCCCTGTGGATAATGTAAAAAATCGTTGATCACAACAATTCAATATCCTATAAGTTGCAAGCTTTTTAATATGTAATACTGTGGTTTTGGTCTGGCCATCAGAAAGTCTTTAGTTTGCTCTGCCTACACCTCTTAGAGTTTGTGGTGTGTAAAATATTTTGCAACTTTTCTTATAGTTCCCTCTAGTTTTTAAAAGTTAGATTTTTAAGGAGTATACTAATTCTGGATCATCATGTTTTAGAACTCTGCATTGTTCATTCCTCTCTTACCAGCTTGGGCGTGTCAATGTACACTCACACTGTCCAATCAGTGCTGAAACCATCTCTGTGACAAGGGGGATGGCAACACACGGTTGTCGATATTTGTACATTTCTAGGGGGAATAACGGGAACGGCACAATACAGTTACAAGAAAAGATGTTCCAGATGCATTCTTTCATGTAGTACACAATCAATTACCACAACGGACATGTCCGGAATGGTGAAAGGTCCTCCTTAATATTTTTTGTATTTTTTTATATATCCATATTTTCCGGCCTATAAGACGACCCCTTACTTTTCCTGTTAAAATATGGGGTTTGGGCTATACTCGCTGTAATAGACTACCCCTCTTCCAACGCACACCAAATAAAAATTACAGACGATCCGAGCATGAGAAAACCACTGAGAGCAGGGAGAGGGGGCTGCTTCAGGAGCGACTGGCCAGGATGCAGCGCACGGTGGCTCAGCCAGAGGGCGCCTGTCCCTGAAGCTGGAGAAGGACAGCTTCTCTAATCCGAGGAAGTAAAGAGGACCTTTCACTGGTCCCAGCAATTGTTAGATTATGATATATACCGTATGTGTAGCGCAGCGCCCAGGGATAATAGTAAGTGCAGGGAGATCCCTGGGCGCCGCTCTACACACACATATCATTATCTAAGAATCGTTGGACCAGTGAAAGGTCCTCTTAAGTTTCAGCACGCAGTATACCGGCGTGTAAGATGACCCCCAACTTTTGAGAAGATTTTCATGTGTTAAAAAGTAGTCTTATACGCCAGAAAATACAGTGTGTATTTTTGCATCTGGCATAACTGATAACATTTGGTTAAATACTCTAGGTGTTCACAGGTTACCCATTAGTTATCCTCCCTAATATATTACGTTACTGATAAAACCTAATAATTTCTTTCTCAAAAATTGTAATAACATGATGTACCAAACTGCATTGCCAGATGCAATTTACTGTAGTTTATTATAACTGTTTCTCCACTTGTTAACCCCTTAATGACTGCCAATATCCGTTATCACTACGGTTATGGAGGTGTCTTATTCTAGGCCGCTGCCTCCCTCTGTCACCCATTGGCACTGCTGCAAATGAGACTGCAGGGTGCGGATATCTTCATAGGGCAGGTGGGGGGCCTAATGAAGGCCTCTAGGTCTGCCCTCTGTGTATGTCTATTAAGCCGTGCCTGACAGCATAGTACACTGCACTACATAAGTAGTAGATTGTACTGTGCGAGCGATCAAGGATGGAATGTCAAAGTCCCCTTGTCGGACTAATAAGTGGTAAAAAGTAAAAAAAGAAAAAAAAAACACACACACACCTTTGTTCATTAAAACATAACATTTGAATGGAAAAGATAAAATTCCCTCCAGATATTTGGTAGAGCTGCATCCGTAACAACTCAAATTTATACAATTATCAAATTATCCCGCACAGTAAATGTAAAAAAAACCCGCTGTTTTTGCTTATCCACCACAAGAAGATGATAAAAAGCAATCAAAATGTCTTATGTACCCCAAAATGATATTTACAGTTTTGCAAAAATTTGTCGCAAAAAAACTACATATATTTTGGTTTCACTGTAATTGTACTGACAGAGAGTAAAGCTACCACATTATTTATGCTGCAAAGTGAATGTCTTAAAATTTATAACATAGACCATTTAGAACATATATAGACAATTGCTGTGTTAATCCATAATTACCGTATGTGCCATTAAAAACTACAACTTGTCCCACAAAAAACAAGCCCCCGTACAGTTAAATCAATGAAAAAATAGTTATACCTCTTGAAATGCGCCGATCAAAATATGGAAAAAAAAATAATTGGGCATGAAGGCCCAAAATGCGTACAGGAGGAAGGGGTTGAAAAAGATGAAGTTGCTTGGTCGGTTTTGATATTGTTGAAGTCGAATGAGGGCGTACCGATTGGTTTTTTTTGTTCTAGAAGTTTAGAATTCCCAGTATGGTCGGGGGGGAGTTGCTAATTGTTGGCGCTTTCATTAGCGTGCCCCATGATCTCATTATAAACGCCTGTCATTATAATGACTTTAGCACATTGCAGTTGTACGAGACATTCGCTAAAAGAAATCTCTTATTGTTTTTGTTATTCTCCGCCACAGTTACCAATTACAACAACGTGTTAGACGCAAATTCTGATTCAGACGATGAAGACAAATTACACATAGTGGAAGAGGAAAGTGTTACAGATGCGGCAGATGGCGAGGGCAGTGTGCCAGAAGACGACTTGCCAACCGACCAAACAGTATTAGCAGAAGGCAGCGAAAGTGTGAAGCAAACTTGCTGGGATGATGAAGGTATTCTTTTTACTTGCTCAATTGAAAACTCTGGCGGATGCATGTCAGCCTGTTTTGCACAAATATCTTAATACTCTTAATAACTTAATTATTATTTTTTTAGGTACTTTGACTGTACTATTGGTTAGGCAATTTTTGTCGCAAAACCTCCACATTTCATAGGTGCAATTAAAAGAATGTAGGTGTGTTTCTTATGCTACTATTGTGCGCCAAATGACATGAAAGAGTGAGCACAAGGTGACACATCGTTGCATCAAAGTCGTAGGCAGGCGCTTCAAATGATAAAAAGTCTGTGTAATCCTACTGTGTTTTGTTTTTTTTTGCTTATTGGATGATGAAAACTGATAAATTGAAGAAAATGTATCTGGGTAAATTTGCATCTGTGGCGATTATGCTGGAATGTGGTCTGATCACCACCAGACCCCATTATAGTATTTGGGAATCCGGTGGTGAACTGTAGAATCCAGATCTGGTGAAATCCGGCAGGCTGCTCTCTGCTGGATCCGTTGCTGCAGACGCGAACAACAAAAAAAACCCTCCCAACCAACTTGATGGATGATTTATCAAAATCCTTTTCTTTTTTACTATGGGGACACGTGGTAGATTTCACAGCTCGGGGACTAAAACCATTTCACCGGTCTCTGTGATGTTGAAAGATTAATTTTTCGCCATTTTCTGTAATGCCAAGCAGTATTTTGCATATACCGTGTATAACTGCAGTAACACTGGGCGGGTCCTTTAGAAGTGGCTTTCAGCTATCCCGTCATCTAATCTAGGCGTAGCAGACAAATAATGTAAGCTAGACATGACCTTGTTTATGGTATATTTTTAAACTCCACACTTCAAAAAAATATTTTTTTTCCTGTTTATGTAGCCATTTGAGGGCTTGTTTTATTAAATTTTTCAGGGTGAGCTGTAAAAAAAATAATTGGGGAGTGATCCAAAACAAATTGCCCATTATTTTTCGAGTTTTTTTTAAACGCCGCACTACAAGTGACATGATAACTTTATTGTGCAAGTTAGTATGGTTATACCAATGCCAAATTTATATCGTTTTTAAGTTTTTCTACTTTTGCACAAATGTTTTTAATTTTGTGTGTTAGTGTTACTGCATTCAAAATACATTTTTATTTAATTATGGACTAAGGCTTCGTTCACATCACCATTCAGCCTTTCCGTTCTCCGTTTAGGATTCGGCACATAACTGAACTGAACGGAGCCTGAGGACCCCATAGACTATAAATGGGTCCGTTAGGTTTCCGCTCAGAAGAAGACTTTTAAAGCGGAGACAAAAGTCCTGCACGCACTACTTTTGTCTCGACTCCAAAATCATCTTCAGAGCGGAAACCTAATGGACCCCATTTATAGTCTATGGGGTCCTCAGGCTCCGTTCGGCTCAGTCATGTGCCGAATCCGTAGAGGAGCAGGTGGACGGGAAGGCTGAACGGTGATGTGAATGAAGCCTAGGATGTGTGAGGGCTTGATGTCATTTTGGGGTGCATATGACTTCCTTTTTTATTGCAGATTTTTGTAGCTTTATTTTGCAATTTTGCATTTACTATGCGGGATAAATAATATGATCATTTTGTTGTATGGGTTGTTATGAATGCGGCGATGCCAAATATGTGCATTTTTAATTTTACTTAACACATTTGTAAGCGAGGGGTTATTTTGGGGTTTTTTTTTTTTTTTTTTTTTTTCTCCCTTTTTTCCTTTTTTATCCTGTGTTCCACTTGGGGACTTGAACAGGCATTCCTCTGATCACTCGGATAATACACTGGAATGCTTCTGTATTGCAGTGTATTAGGTTAGTTACTGTGAAAACTGGCATAATACTTATGTGGCCTAATGGGCAACACCACATGGCAAGCCTTGGGCCCTTTATGCCTCAAGCTGTCATAGCAAATCTTTGGCACTCCACTACCCCCTCCCTCAACAATGTGATTGTGATTTGGGTAGGAGAGGGAGCCTCCTCCCTCTGTCAAACCATTCAGATGCCATGGTCAATGCTGACTGCAGCATCTTAGAGGTTATCTCCAATCCAGGCACTGAGAGCAGGATGCAAATTGCCATAAGTAATGGTAGGAAGAGGTTAAAGCGCATACAGATTTAGGCTGTCTCTACACAGCAGCTTTGGACGTGACGCATTATACAACCAAAGATTGAGATGTAGTACTGTGTGGTTCGGAAGTATTCGTTAGTCATGTTGATGAATGGGGTCGGGCTGCGACCTGCAAGTTGCCACAACCATGACATGACGGTCACAAGAAGTTCTACAGGGCTGATATTCTTTCAGTTGAAATTCCACATATTAGGGTCCATTCACACGTCTGCAAGTTTGGTCCGGATCCGCTCCAGATTGTGCGGACCCATTCATTTTCAATGGGGCCGGAAAAGATGCGCACAGCACACAGTGTGCTTCCGCATCCGCAATTCCGTTCCGCATCCGCACTTCCAGTCCGCAAATAAATAGAACATGTCCTATTCTTGCTATATAAAGTGCCGGCCATGTGCGGTCTGCAAAATGCGGAACGCACATGACCGGTGTCCGTGTTTTGCGGATCCGCCATTTGCGGGCCGCAAAACACTCGCGGAAGTGTGAATTGACCCTTATAATAATTTGATTGTGCCTGTTTTATATATAATATACTCTCACTCAATATATGTGTGTGCATCCTGATGCATAATTTCTATTAACAAGTCATAACTGGCAGGGTACCGTGTGTCCACCTGGTGAAACTATTGCCTTTAATAGTAATCTTCCATCCGCTCCCACGCTCCTAACAGGTTCAAACAGGTGTGTGAAGAGTCGGTTGGAGACAAAAAACCACAAATTGTAAAAAAAATAAAAAAATCCCCGGTAATAAACTAAATTCTGTATCTCTGTCAGTACCCTCACTTGCTGACTGTCCCATACATTGTAAAGCTCCGTCCGTTTTGGTGCCCCCCACACCCACTACAATATTTTATATTTTATTTTTGGGGGGGTGGCCGTTTTTAGTTTTGGATAACCCCTTCAAGTCATCTGCTGGAGGTGACTTTCTCCCCTCCCATTTACAACACATTCATACTGTGAGGGTGTAAGGGGGATCGGGAGAAATGGCTGCCATTCAATAGTTACATCGATTATGGCCAGCTTACAGGGGTTTTCCGTTTTTTTTAAATTTGTTTTTCAATTCAAGCCCAGCCTGCTGTACCCATTGAAATAAACCATATTTAGCTGTACCCCGCCGCTCAGTCCTGGCTTCCATCTTTGGTCTTTCAGTCCCCATCCTTTAAGCTTCCACATAGATGGAGTTGTGTGCCACTGCAGCCGATGACTGTCCTCAGCACTGAATCGTCCCTAAGCGGCATGTGACCCAGCAGTGAGTGACATGCCGCTTGGGCACATGTCACTGCTGAGGCCGGTCATAGGCTGCAGAGGTGCACTTGACCCCGCCAAACCAGAAGTTTACAGCACGGGGACTGGGAGGCCATAAAAGGGAGTCATAACAGTATAGCGGGGAGCTGGTGAGTATGTTTTTGTTGTTTCAACAGGTACAGTTCAGCAGGCTGGGCTTGAAATTTAAAAAGTGCTTGAAGCTGGAAATCCCCCTTAAGACTCATATCCTCTTTATGTCTTTGCTGGAATGCCCCTCCTCATGCCCTCTGCCATTCACTAAAGGAAAGCTGGTAACCTTGTCTAAGGTCTCACCTGGAAACTGCTGTTCTATTAATTACACCTATACGGTCTTTAACATGTGCCTTGCCCTTCACATATTAGTCAAGAAATTTGATTTGTGGAGCATGAACCAAAATGCTGCAATATAAGTGAATGGTTTTAATGAACCCCATTCAGAAACCAAGCGTTGCAGGTTGTCACTGTAGATTTCACCCATTGCAATGCAAAGCCACATAGGAGATGGGGGAAACGGCAGAAAAAAATATTGTTTGCCTCTTTGGTTATGTTCACATCTACATTTAGGTGTTCCGGCCGAGGAACAGACTACCAGAGTTACCGTAAATAGCCGGGCACTGCTGGATCACCATTCACTTCAATGGGATCCAGAGGGTTTCCGGCACATATGCCTTCTTCTGCGAGGCAAATACTGCTGCATGCAACGGTAGTTGTCTGGCAGAAAGATGACCTTTATGCCAGAAACCAGTCAATCCTGTTATAATGGTGTTCTGCTGGGAAATGTGGTGGTATCTGGCTATGCGTGATACGGTAATTCTGATAGTCTATTCCTCGGACTACCGGAATGCCTAAACATAGATGGGAGCATAGCCTTACTAATTGTAGATTGTACGTCCACATGTTTGTAGATTGTATGTCCTCATGCAGTCTTTTATTTTTTTATCTATGTGCTTGTGTCCTGCGGTATAATGTGTATATATAGTCGAATTTTTCAACATTTGCACGTTTATTCTCCACATAATTCCAGATGTCCATTCTAGAATGGACATAATGTATATATAGATTTGATATTGGAAAGATTCCTCGAAACATGGACTTGATTATCAGCATTTATCCGAAATATGCAAGATTTAATAATATCCATAGGTCAATTTATAAAATAAATTGATGGACCTTCTCGGGTGGGATTCCAATGCCCCAGTTATCGTCTGCTATATGAAAATTCCTAGTATACCTCTCCCTTAAGAACATGGGGGATGCCAACACACTTGCTACTTCTCTTAAGACACTGGCATCATTCCAAAGGGGTTATGCATAGTTATTTCTATCAGAGGTGAGCTGTATTTATGATTTATAGTTGACCAAGTCCAGTTTTGGACCCCCCATTTTGAGCATACATACCTACTATTAGTTGCCCCTACAGCCTTCTGCCTATTGGCTTTCGGGGGGATTTTCATGTGAAAAACTGATATATGGGGTTCGTGAAATCATTTTATTGTGGTCCATTTCCTAGTTAAAAGATCCAAAATGAGAACTTTGAGGGCTGCTCTCTGATGGGTGTCATGACATGGTCCGCATTAAGATCCTATGGAATTAGGACAATGATGAAGGTCTCGTGAAACAAATACTATTTATTACAATTTTATTTCTGCATGGGTATTAAGTGCAAATGCCATGTGGTGTAAGAGAAAAATTCTAATAACATTCTCATTGGGACTTGGGAGTTTTATGGAGATGACCATGGGCAAAGTTATAGGATATGGAGAGATAACACTTGAATATGAGCCCTAATGCTATACCGTGCCTAAGGGGACACCAGTATTATAGATAGCACATTGTAGGTGGTGGGCCATGTTCCATCTATTGTATTGGGACCCGGTATGTATGTAGTGTACAGTAAGTCAAGATTAGGCCGCATTCATGCCATTGCTAGTTATTTCCGTTGTTCTTCTCCATTGGAGTGCCAGATTCAGCACATGAGTGACTATAATGGGGTCAGTTCGGGTGTCCGCTTTTTTAGTGGGAAAAAAATGTCCTGCATGCAGGCGGCTTTTTTTTTTTTTTTTTTTGCAATATGTGTTGAAGGCCCCAAATTGAGCCTCCAACGCAGATGTAAACTTATTCAAGCTGTGGTTGCCGGTGTTCATCAGTAGGGCACAATCTGGGTTACAACAGAGATTACAATAAATATTTAAGATGATCAATAAGGGTTGCTGTGATTGTTCATATATAAATAGCCTCCTGAGTCGTCTGTGTTTAAGTCTCCTAAACTTAAATAGTAAACCAATCTTACCATGGCACACCAGTTGGTCATTTATTGATAGTGTGGAGTTGCACTTTGAGATATATTCCCATGGCGCCTGGTTGATCCCATGTACACTCATTGACTACAACAAAAAAAGTTATCAGGGAAAACCGTACAACAAAAAGGAGGCTCTAGGACCCTGTTGTGCCGCCTCTAGCCTAGTTACAAGATGAGATTAGGTTGGGCATGGAGGATACATTTTCCGTATGGTATCCTACAGCACATTTGTCCACAGCTGGACCTGTAGAACCTGCACAGTCGTAGGTTGCTGAAGCTGGTTTCCAACCGAGTCCCATAAATGCTGGATTGGTGACCGGGCAGCCAAGGAAGTCTTACAATCTGATGGAGACAATCCTGGAAAGGCCCTTGCTGTGTGGGTGACCATTATCCTGCTGAGGAATGCCACTTGGAAGCCATGCAATGAGAGGAACACATGTGGCAGCAGGATGTTGCTGAGCTGTTGGTGTCCGTTATATCACTTCTAGGGGTGACCGATCGTTGTATGTGATGGCTCGTCAAATCATCACACCAGCAGGTAGGGCAATGTGCTGCTCTACATTAAAGGTGGGATTGAAGCACTTACCACGAGGTCTTCATAGTCGAACATGACTGTTGTAAGACCCCAAATGGAATCGGAAATTATTACTAAAGACAATACGGTTCCAGTCCGTAGCAGTCCAGGTTTCTTGTTCACCACAAGTGAAGACGAAGGTGGCTGTCAATGCCATGACATGTAATGGACGCTATCACACCAAATTTCCTTATGCTAAGCTCTTGGAAATGGCCTGGGCAGAGACTGGTGTCTGATGAAGGTGCCACCTGTGTCTGGGTGATGAAGAACAAAACTGGGAGCTGCTCTTGCTCTTCAGCAGATCAGTCGATCTTCTCTACTGGTGGTCTGTCTCTACCAAGAGGAAAACTACCCGAAAGTAGCCTCTGAGAGCTTTTTTCTTTTTATAGGACAGCTTGGGAAGCATTTTTACACCCTCTTGTGGCAAGACACAGTTTTTATCAGACCACATCTGTAATCACTTACACATCTGCCTGAGACATAACTACATGCCAAGTTTTGCAGAAATCTGACATTTTTATTTGGGTGCCTATTTTATTTCGTTTTCTTGTCAATGAGTGTACATCGAAGGTCACGTGCAAAATGTAATTGCATTTATAGGATTTTAGATTCAATAATTTTTATTGAGATTTTTTAAGTATGAAAAAATAATCAGTGGACGCAGCCACTGCCGAACATTGTAATACATCATCTGAAACATGTGTAAATAGAAATAGAACTTTGGTCATCGTCTGTGAAGTACCAGGGCATCTGCGTAGATGCTGTCAACCTGATACTCTAGCCTATAATGTTGTATCTGACAAGAGTTGTGTTTCCCCAAAACCGGAGAGTCCCGGGGAAGTCAACCCTGTATAACAAAATATATAGTTCGGCAAAGAAACCGTGAAATAAACTACTATTTATACGATTTTAACAAATGTGTAAATGTTTTACTTTTGGCTATGGCCAAATCTGTTTTCTGTGGAGAGCATTGACTGGGTGACTGGATGCCTGTTTGTGATTAAGACATACAGGCGTATATATTATATTACACACATGTGGATACACTTTTTTGAATTGTTTGTGTATTATTTTACAGATGGGACAGAAGTCAATGAACTCCTGGGGCCTGAAGCTGAGTTGGATGATCTAGGAAGTACAGGTAATTTCATAATTTATTAACTTTGATCTTCATATTATGGTGTCTGAGTCATAATGTGCTGTCCCTCTAATCCATATGGAATCTAACAGAAAAAACCTCCTATATGCCTCACAACCACATGGCTTCTTGGGGCTCAGAGGATCTCCTTCTGCTGTTCCTGTCTGGCATTCACACCCCTGAGCTCCATCTAGTGGTGGCTGCATGCAGCCAGTTTTATAATATAATATGTGAAGGGTAGCAGTAGACATATAACTGCATAGGGAAGATTTATCAGTGTATTTATTCTAGTTGACTGTAATCTACAGTGCGTTTGGAAAGTCTCCAGACCCTTTCACCTTTTTCACATTTTATTGTGTGGCCTTGTGCTAAAAGTAAAAAAGAATCTCATTTTTTCCCCAATCAATCTGCACTCAATACCCCATAATAAGAAAGTGAAAAAAGAATTTTAGGAATTTTTGCAAGTTTATTGAAAAGATAAAACTAAAATTTTGCATGCACCTGAATATTCATACACTTGCCATGACACTTGAAATTTAGCTCTGGAAGCCTCCCGTTTCTCATGATCATCTTTGAGATGTTTCTTAACCTTGATTGGAGTCCACTTGTGGTAAATTCAGTTGATTAAACAAGATTTGGAAACACACACCGCTGTGACAATGCATATCAGGGCAAAAACCAAGGCATAAGGAGTAAAGAACAGCCCGTAGAGCCCAGAGACAGGATTGTGTGGAGGCATAGGTCTGGAGAAGGGTACAAAAAAATAGAGCACAGTGGCCTCCATAATTCTCAAATGGAAGAAGTTTGGAACAACTAAGACTTTTTTTCTAGAGCTGGTCGTCTCACCAAACAGACCAATCAAGGTCAAAGGGCCTCGGTAAGAGAGGTGACCATGAACTCAATGGTCACTCTAGCTGAGTTCGAGATATCCTGTGTGCAGATGGGAGCATCTTCCAGAAGGTCGACCATAACTGCAACATTTTATCAATCTAGACTTCATGGCAGAGTGACCAGAAAGAAGCCTCTCCTCAGTAAAAGACACAAAAGTTTGTAAAAAAGAAATTAAAAATAAAACCACTAAAGGACTCTCGCACTTTGAGAAACAAGACTCTTTTCAATCCTGGTTTCATCAGATCACTTTTTGGCCTTAATTCTAAACATTGGAGGGGGGGGGGGACAGGACAGGAAGACTAATCAGGGTTGAGGGAAAGATGAATGGAGCCAAAATAGAGAGATTCATCGTGAAAACTTGGTCCAGAGTCCTCTGGACCTCAGACTGGTCTGAAGATTTACATTCCAAAAAGACAATGATTCGAGGCACACAGGAGTGGCTTAGAAACAGCTCTGTGAATGTCCTTGAGCGGCCCCGCCAGAGCCTTGACTTGGACCCATTCGAACGTTTCTGGAGAGACCTGAAAATGGCTGTCCACCAATCGTCACCATCCAACCTAACAGAGCTTGAAAGGATCTGCAGAGAAGAATGGCAGAAAATCCCCAAATCCAGGTGTGCAAACCTTGTGGCATCATATCCAAGAAGACTGGAGGCTGTACACGCTGGCAAAGGTGCTTCCTCGAAGTTCTGTGAAAACCATCCGCAAGATTTTAGTCTTTCCTTTTTCAATAAGTTAGCAAAGATTGAACATTCTGTTTTCACTTGAGTATTGAGTGCAGAATGATGGTGTGAAAAACTTGAATTTTTTTTAATTTTAGCTCAAGACCGCAACATAACAAAATGTGAAATAGGTGAAAGGGTCTGAAGGTCATGACGTGAACATATGGCATCAGTTTATAGGATAACTCTAATTTTATATAATTATTTGAATTGATGAACTGGGACAAAAATAAAAGCTGTCTTTTAAGAGGTATGCTAGGTGGCCTTGCTTCTCAGACTTTGACTTTCAACTAGGTTTATTTCATCCCTGACATTCTTCTATTAACCAGACATTTGAGGACATGTGGCAGCACTAGAATTGATGCATTCTCAGATATGTCTTGTCAGACGCTCCCAGATTAATGAGGTTTTCCAGTTTTTATCCACCATTTCTGGAAATCGCAGGGTGTGACTGATTTATCAGCTGTCATGTCTGTCAGAAATCCAACTATATCCAAATCATTCAATGATTTGATGGTATAGCATATATTAGGACATAATACCAGCTGTCAAGAAGACAAAAATATATAGAACATTATCCATTTAATTTAGAAGCCTGTCAGTATACCGGCTCTGGAGTTGCCTCTTCTTTTTAGCTCCGTTCACATGGGTTGCCACACAGCTTTCACATAGATGCCAACAATCTGGAATTTGCAGGGACTGTCTATAATTTGCTAAGATAATCCTGGCAAATTCAGCCCAAGCTTGGTCAAATGGGTGGAGTTTATACAAACCCCGCCCAGAAGCTGGGAGTTTCAGTTGGGGTTTGGGCGTTCCTGTGGTGGGGCTTATATGCACACGCGTTTACCAAAAATGTTGGTAAGTATGCTTCCATAAACTTGTAAATGGCAGAGAGTCTAATAATGTAGAGATACATTCCTAGGTGTAGACAGATCAGGTCATTCAGGAGTCTAGGAAAGGAAGTTTTCTCAGATTTACAGCAACCACAAGGACATGCTCTGTGACCTGTTTAGAGGTCACAGTGCAGGGATGGGGTGGAGATGAGCTGGCTACAGAGGTCATTTTGCAGGGAAGGGATGGAGGCGAGTTGTCTCAGGAGGTCACTTTGCAGGGAGGGGGTGGAGGTGAGCTGTGAGCATGACCTATTGTAAACTATCTATGCTGTATTGTTTTTAGCTGTGTAATAGAGATTTTACCTGTTTCATTGTAATCCTTTGTGATGATGATGAGGTTTAGTATGAGGGTTCAGGATTATTTTGACAGATATTAACATGCAAAATTGGAAAAAAGCATCAGAAATGTCATGATACATTTCCACAAAAAAAAAATCTCAATATCGTAACATCCTAATAATTTCTTTCTAGTTCACGATGAAGAATGCGACTCCGATGTAGAAAATGAACAAAACCATGATCCTAATGTGGAAGAGTTCCTCCAGCAAGGTGATACGGCTGTCATCTATCCAGAAGCACCCGAGGATGACCAGAGGCAGGGCACGCCCGAGGCTAGTGTCATTGATGAAAATGGTAATTATAGCTCTTCAGCCCTTCCAAAGTTGTTGTTTTTTTTTTTTTTTTGTGAGAGAATATTGAACAATGCTTACAAATGGCTGGAGACATTGGTCTCGTATTATAAATATCTGATTTATTCTGGTTTATTGGTTGATTGCTGTTCCAGATGGCACCTGGTATTGCAATGGTCTCTCACTGTATTTTATTGTGATGTTTACAGTGAATTGGGCTACTTTCACATTAGCGTTTGTAATTCCGCTATTGAGATCCGTCATAGGATCTCAATAACGGAAGAAACCGCTTCAGTTTTGTCCCCATTCATTGTCAAAGGGAACAAAACTGAACAAAACGGAATGCACCAGAATGCATTCCATTCCATTTGGTTGTGCTCCCATC
>JAKVIS010000707.1:0-55237 GCA_033119425.1 Bufotes viridis | reverse complement strand
ACTGGGGTATGGGCTGTACCCCTGATGGCGGCCCTGCTTCCTGCCCGCCGCCACCACCACTACCACCACAGCCACCACAGCCGCTTCACTTGATCCGTCAGAAGAGTTATTTACACATCAGTTGGATGCAATTAGTGATGCGCAACCATTATTGCCAGATGATGTAGATTACAGGGATATGTCTCAGTCAGGCAGGATTACACACATGGGCGTACAGTGTGATGATGATGATGTTGTACCCGCTGCTGCTTCCTTTGCTGAGGTGTCAGATACAAGTGAAGCGGTTGATGATGACGACGATGTGTCCACGGATGCCACATGGGTGCCTGCTCGAAGAGAAGAAGAGGGTGAAAGTTCAGAAGGGGAGACAGAGAGAAGGAGGAGACGAGTTGGAAGCAGGGGGAGGTCGTCGCAAGGAATTAGTGGCACAGTCAGACAGCATGTATCAGCACCCGGGGTCAGCCAGACAGCACGCCAGTCAACGCATGCTGTTGCCACCACCAGCATGCCGTCATTGCAAAGCTCAGTAGTGTGGCATTTTTTTTGTGTGTCTGCCTCTGACAACACTAATGCCATTTGCAACCTGTGCAAAAAGAAACTGAGTCGTGGGAAGTCCAACACCCACCTCGGTACAACTGCTTTGCGAAGGCACATGATCTCACATCAAAAACACCAATGGGATCAACACATGCGTACAAGCAGCATACAAACTCAAAGCCACCATCCTCCTCTTGGTCCAGCATCTTCAGCCACGTCAACCACTGCTGTCCTCCTTGCCCCCTCTCAACCACCCGCTACTCCGCCTCTCACTTTCAGCAGTTCCATCTCATCTGCCCACAGTCAGGTGTCTGTTAAGGAAATGTTTGAGCGTAAGAAGCCAATGTCACAGAGTCACCCCCTTGCCCGGCGACTGACAGCTGGCTTGACGGAACTCTTAGCCCGCCAGCTTTTACCATACCAGCTGGTGGAGTCTGAGGCCTTCAAAAAATTTGTCGCTATTGGGACACCACAGTGGAAGCTACCCGAATTTTTTTTTTAAAAAGGCAATCCCAAACCTCTACTATGTTATTGAAAAGGAAGTCATGGCATCTCTGGCATACAGTGTTGGGGCAAGGGTCCATCTGACCACTGATACCTGGTCTGCAAAGCACGGTCAGGGCAGGTATATCACGTATACTGCGCATTGGGTCAACTTGCTAACGGCTGGCAAGCATGGAATGTGTGGCTCCGCAGCGGAGTTGGTGACACCGCCACGACTTGCAGGCAGGCCTACTGCCACCTCCTCTACTCCTACTCCATCCTCTTCGATATCCTCCTCGGCTGAGTCCTCTTCTGCTGCGGCATCTGGCTGCACATCAACTGAATCCCCCCAGCTCTCCAGGGGCTATTCCTCATCCCGGATACGACAGTGTCACGCTGTCTTGGGGTTGATTTGCCTGAAAGCAGAGAGCCACACAGGACCAGCACTCCTGTCTGCCCTGAACGCACAGGTGGATCAGTGGCTGACCCCGCACCAACTGGAGATCGGCAAAGTGGTGTGTGACAACGGAAGAAATCTGTTGGCGGCATTGAATTTGGGCAAGTTGTGCATGGCACATGTGTTGAATCTCATCGTGCCACGCTTTGTGTCTAAGTACCCAGGCTTACAGGACGTCCTCAAGCAGGCCAGGAAGGTGTGTGGCCATTTCAGGGGTTCCTACACGGCCATGGCGCACTTTTCCGATATTCAGCGGCGAAACAACATCAGGCGCTTTATTTGCGACAGCCCGACACGTTGGAATTCAACACTCCTAATGTTCGACCGCCTGCTCCAACAAGAAAAAGCCATCAACGAGTATTTGTATGACCGGGGTGCTAGGACAGCCTCTGCGGAGCTGGGAATTTTTTTGCCACATTACTGGACGCTCATGCGCAATGCCTGTAGGCTCATGTGTCCTTTTGAGGATGTGACAAACCTAGTCAGCCGCACCGAAGGCACCATCAGCGACCTCATCACATTTGTTTTCTTTCTGGAGCGTGCCCTGCGAAGAGTGCTGGATCAGGCTGTAGATGAGCGTGAAGAGGAAGAGGAAGAGTTGTGGTCACCATCACCACCAGAAACAGCCTTGTCATCATCGCTTGCCGGACCTGCGGCAACGCTGGAAGAGGAGTATGAGGAAGAGGAGTCAGAGATGGAATGTGGCTTTGAGGAGGAGGAAGACCAACCACAGCAGGCACCCCAGGCTGCTCGTTGTTGTCACCTATCTGGGACCCATGGTGTTGTACGTGGCTGGGGGGAAGAACAGACCATCAATGACATCAGTCAGGACGAGGAACGGGAAATGAGTAGCTCTGCATCCAACCTTGTGCAAATGGGGTCTTTCATGCTGTCATGTCTGTTGAGGGACCCTCGTATAAAAATGATGAAGGAGAACGACCTGTACTGGGTGGCCACGCTACTAGACCCCGGTAAAAGCAGAAAGTGGCAGAAATGTTACCAAATTACCGAAAGTCGGAAAGGATGCAGCAGTTCAAAACCAAACTAAAAAATATGCTTTACACAGCTTATAAGGGGGATGTCACAGCACAATGGGATCTAATAGGTGAAGAGGTGAACGTTATCCTCCTCCTACCACGGCGGCAAGGACTGGACGATTTACAGATGTGTTGTTGATGGAGGACATGTGGAGCTTTTTCAGTCCTACACATCGCCACAGCCCTTCGGGATCCAGCCTTAGAGAACGACTCGACCGACAGGTAGCAGGCTACCTCGCCTTAACAGCAGATATCGACACTCTGAGGAGCGATGAACCCCTTGACTACTGGGTGTGCAGGCTTGACCTGTGGCCTGAGCTATCCCAGTTTGCGATAGAACTTCTGGCCTGCCCTGCTTCAAGTGTCCTGTCAGAAAGGACCTTCAGTGCAGCAGGAGGCATTGTCACTGACAAGAGAAGTCGGTCAAAAAAGTGTTGATTACCTCACCTTCATAAAGATGAATGAGGCATGGATCCCGAAGGGACTGACAGTGGGGGATACGTTTGACTAACAAAAGGCCTGATGACATGCCTTGGCCTCAAAATGGTCCCCACGCTGCTGTATTTAATGTCTGCATGCCGGATGACTTTCGTGAATTCTCCGCCACCAACTACGGTTCAAGCCGCAATGTTTTAGTCACTTTTCTGCCTGGAAAACATCAATTTTTCCGGCCACTGCTACAACAGCGGCTGCAACAATGCCATTATTTTTCAGACATGTGTACATGTCGAATTTTTCTGTCCTATGGTGCAGCACTGTGGCTGCAAAAACAAAACAAAAAAGGCACATACAAGTGTCAATTCCCCTTCGTGATCGTTACCTTGTGGTGAAGGGGCTTGCGTATCACAATGAAGCAATCATCACCTCTATGAGTGTGTTGGCAATGTTGCCACACCCTAGATGATAGGGCCGTTGCTTCATTATGGTCAGACCAAAAGCCATCGGACGGCTGGATAATATTTCATAGAAAAAACATTAATTTACCTTTTTTTTTTTAAGTTGTATGGGTTTTTAATACATAAAATAAAAAATCATAATAAAGTCTTTTAATAGTTTATTAGAAATAATGCAGACAATGAAAAATATCCCCATCAATTCCAATACAAAGCAAGTACAGAGCTCAGAACTAAATTATTTCATGATGTCGTAATGGTTCGCTAATTCGACAATGGTTAATCAATTCGACACACGTCCCTGGATAGGGTACGTAACAGGGATTAAACTGATAGGAATAGTACTAGTTAAGACACCACTCATATAGGGTGTCACAGCACATTGCTCTGTGCACACGCAGTGCCCCAATTTGGGAGTAAGAGGACCGACCAAGCTGCTTTTTCCATCTCCCGGTTCCTAAAATCAATTCAGTTTGGTGTATGAGAGTCTGTCACTGTGAAGGCAGTCGAAGGTACCCGGCCTAAATTTTTTTTCACAAAAGGCAATCCCTAATATGGGACGTAACAGGGATTAAACTGATAGGAATAGTACTAGTTAAGACACCACTCATATCGGGTGTGACAGTAAATTGCACGGCGCAGACGCAGTGACCGTGGATTCAAACAAAGGGAAGGGAGCCAGCTTTTTTTTAACCATTTCCCCATTCGAAAAATCAATTCAATAAATGGACCCCAGATTGGGGACGTAACAGGGATTAAACTGATGAGAATAGTACTACAGAAAATACTACTCATATCGGGTGTGACAGTAAATTGCACGGCGCAGACGCAGTGACCGTGGATTAAATCAAAGGGGAGGGAGCCAGCTTTTTTTTAACCATCTCCCCATTCGAAAAATCAATTAAAAAAATGGACCCCAGATTGGGGACGTAACAGGGATTAAACTGATGAGAATAGTACAACAGAAAATACCACTCATATCGGGTGTGACAGTAAATTGCACGGCGCAGATGCAGTGACCGTGGATTAAAACAAAGCGGAGGGAGCCAGCTTTTTTTTAACCATCTCCCCGTTCGAAAAATCTATTCAATAAATGGACCCCAGATTGGGGACGTAACAGGGATTAAACTGATGAGAATAGTACTACAGAAAAAAACACTCACATCGGGTGTGACAGTAAATTGCACGGCGCAGACGCAGTGACTGTGGATTAAAACAAAGGGGAGGGAGCCAGCTTTTTTTTAACCATCTCCCCGTTCGAAAAATCAATTCAATAAATGGACCCCAGATTGGGAACGTAACAGGGATTAAACTGATGAGAACAGTACTACAGAAAATACCACTCATATCGGGTGTGACAGTAAATTGCACGGCGCAGGCGCAGTGACCATGGATTAAAACAAAGGGGAGGGAGCCAGCGTTTTTTTTAACCATCTCCCCGTTCGAAAAATCTATTCAATTCACCTTTCGGGGACCCTTGGTGTTGTACGTGGCTGGGTAGAGGAAGAAACCTTCAATGACATAACCGGGACATGGCTAGCTTGGTATCCAACCTTGTGCAAATGGGGAGTTTGCAGTTGTGCAAATGGACTGGTTGCAGTTGTTTGTGGTGCATAAAAAAGGGGGAGTTTGGTCTGTCAATGTCTGTGAAGCGGGCGTAACCCTTACACTACCTGATCGATACAACATCATACCTGATCGTATACACACACTGGATGTTTTAAACCACGTTGTTCAAAAAAATGTAGGATTGTTAGGTGATTTATGCCTTTTATGGATTAAAACCCAACTCTGCGTCAACTATGTAATTTTCCAACGGAGTTTTGCCATGGATCCCCCTCCGGCATGCCACAGTCCAGGTGTTAGTCCCCTTGAAACAACTTTTCCATCACTAATTGTGGCCAGAAAGAGTCCCTGTGGGTTTTAAAATTCGCCTGCCTATTGAAGTCTATGGCGGTTCACCCGATTCGCCCGTTCGCGAACATTTGCGGAAGTTCCCGTTCGCCTTTCGCGAACGGAAAATTTTATGTTAACGACATCACTACCTGCCACCATACCTTATTATCTGTGGACAGAGACATTACACATTGTACAGACGACAGCTGGATGTACTGTAATTCATTGTTTGCACTCAATAAAGAAAAACATTTGTTGTTCTAATAAGTCTGTCTGATTCCTTCACATCATCTTTCAACTGCACCACACCCCAGGGAGTGACGGCCTTGTTGAGCGCGGATATTCTAATCGCAAATTTTAATCGCAAGTATCGGCATTTCAAGAATTCCCGAATATCTAGAGTATAGTGCTATATCTTCGTAATTACAAATATTCTAGATTTTTTTCATCACTATATAAACATATAATCTTTTCTCACTTATTGTATGTAGCTTTTCTTTATCCTTATTATGCTATCTATCATTCATCCTTTTTTTTACAGTTATTATTTTACCTATCATTAATACATTTTTATTATAAGAATTTTCTTACCTATTATTTTTTATTTCTTATCTTAAATTAAATCATTACCTATAACATACAATAGACAACATATAACAGACAATCACACAAAGGCTATATGCCAAAAGCCTGGTATGTACAAGCCAACAACCTATCCATGAGACAGGTACAGTCAGCATACCTTACTATGGCAGCCTTGTGCACTATGAGACATTCAAAACCAGCTCTTATCTGACTGAGAGCCAGTAAGTCTCAAAGTTGCTTGATTTAAAGGTGTTTTCCCATCTCAGACAATGGGGACATATCGCTAGGATATGCCCCCCATTGTCTGTTAGTTGCAGGTCCCACCGCTGGGACCCACACCTACAATGAGAACGGAGAAATGAACAGAGGGCGCACTGCACATGCGCCCTTCATTTATTTCTATGGGGCCGACGAAAATAGCCGAGCGCTGGCTTGGCTATTTCCGTTTGCCCCATAGAAATGAATAGGAGCATGGGCAGCACATGCGTGGTGCACTCCCATTCACTTCTGTGGGAGCAGTTCTTGGTGGTGGACAGACCCCCGGGGCCCTCCAGCCACAGTGCTCCCCCGAGTCGTTCTCGTTGTAGGTGTGGGTCCCTAGCGATATGCCCCTATTGTCTGAGATGGGAATACCCTTTTCTATACTCTTTTGTCATGTAAACTCATTTGCAGAAACTTGATTATGGGAAAGACATGCAAATTAGCAGAATCTGCCTTATTTTTCAGCTGAAACATGTCTTTCCCATATTCAAGTTTATGCAAATGAGTTTACATGACAAAACAGTGTAGAAAGGTTATTGAATATAGGACAATTAGAAAACTGAAAAATTGTATGCAGCCCTCCTAAGCAGCGAGAGAAGAGTTATCTGGCATTCCAAAAATTTTTTTACAATTTTTATCATCCTAATAATAATGATCTAGGTGCGCAGCCAAGCCATCCAACTTAAATCAAGTAACTTTGAGGCTTACTGGATCTTAGTCAGATGAGAGCTGGTTTTCAATGTCTCATAGTGCACAAGGCTGCCATTGTAAGGTATCCTGACTGTACTTGTCTCATGGATAGGTTGTTGGCTTGTACATACCCAGCTTTTGGCATACAGCCTTTGTGTGATTGTCTATTTATTACATGTTATAGGTAATGAAATTGTGTGTGCAATATGCGCATATTACATTACCAATGTTTGCAATCACAAGTTTGCAAATTTATGGTGACTATTCGGCCAAAAATTTGTGAAATATGGCAAATTCAAATATTATCTATGCCGCTCATTACTAAAAGAGTACAACGTGACACAATATCTCATCAGGGCCACTACAACTCCCATCCCTTGAAGAGGCTCCTCAGGGCCTCCCTGCATAATTTAGCATCATGAACAGGATAGGCCTATCTGCCACCCACGCTAGAGCTTCTCCACTACTCTGAGGGGTTCTTCATCGTGTGTGCAAGCAGCCAGAGTATCTGCAGTTCTGCCTGAGGCCACTGGAGATCATCAACACTCCACCTACTTGAGCTACAGAATTGTTACTACAGCTACAGCTTAACCACCAGTGTTCTTATTCGACATAGGAAATGAGGATGATTAGTTCTTCTCCCTAATCTGTAGCCTCTCCTAACCAGAAGAACAATCCAGGAGCCCTAAGAGTGTCAGGAGGGTAAGAACATTGGCAATGGCTGCTGTTGTGTGTGTTTCTTGTTGAGCCCTACCACCAACCTGCCTCTTGTCTACAAGGACTCCATCTGTTATTAGAGTCCAATTTGCACTAGCTGCTCTATCCCTATCCTTTCTCAGGTTATTGACAATATCCTACCTGATATTACCCATTGTACTGCAGATACCAGGACTCAAATGTAGCTGAGCCCTGCAACTAGGGCGCTAGTTAGTTTAGATAGTGAGGTCAATACCCTTGCCTCAACCAAAGACTGCCCCTCAGGACTCTTGTTATTATAATCCCTCGGGTAGCTAGAATCTTAGCCTGTGAATGTATGAATGCTTATGTCCTTAAGCCTTTTCTCTCCACGGTATTGAGTTTTGGGTGAGAGGGAGCTAAATCATACTGCTCAATCTGAGTCTGCGTAGCAGCTGGAGATATGAGCCATAAGTATTACCTACAGATTTCACTCCTGATCTTGTTTCTAACCCTCAGTTCACACTTGCGCGTTTTACAGCGCGTTCGAACGCCCTGTAAAACGCATAACCGATGCAAACCAATGCTTCCCTATGGGACTGGTTCACATTTTCGCGTTTTACAGCTCGTTCGAACGCGCTGAAAAACACCCGACACATAAACAAGTACTTGAGCTTTTTTTAGTGCATTTGTCGCGCGTTTTGGCCCATAGACTTCAATGGGAACGCTCAACGCTTGTATTTAAACGCGCGTTCGAACGCGCGTTTATGAATTTGCAACATGCTGGAAAGGCCGAACCCCAGCTCTGATTGGCCAAACTTCATATAGACAGGGATATTTGGTCATTGGACAACACTGCAGTCAATCACACAAACGCGCGTAAAACGCGTGTTTACTACTGCCAAAAATGCGCACAAAAATGCGCGTGAAATGCGCGACAAAACGTGCGGAAAATGCGCATCTCAGAAACGCTCAGGTGTGAACCCAGCGTAAAGGTTTCATTTTAGGCTGTATCACTGTTAGCACAGCCTGGTCTTGTTTCTAAAGGTGTCATCACTGTTAGCACAGCCTGGTCGTGTTTTAACCCCTTAAGGACACGGCCCTATTTCACCTTAAAGGACCAGGCCATTTTTGGCAAATCTGACCAGTGTCACTTTATGTAGTGATAACTTTGAAAAAGCTTTTACTTATCCAGACCATTCTGAGAGTTGTTTTTTTCGTCACATATTGTACTTCATGACACTTGTAAAATTGTGTCAAAAAAGTATTTTTTTTGTATAAAAAATACCAAATTCACCAGAAATTTAGAAAAATTAGCAAATTTTCAAGTTTCAATTTTTCCACTTCTATAATACATAGTAATACCTCCAAAAATAGTTATTACTTTACATTCCATATGTCTACTTCATGCTTGGATCATTTTCGGAATGCCATTTTATTTTTTGGGGACGTTACAAGGCTTCGAAGTTTAGAAGCAAATCTTGAACATTTTCAGAAAATGTTGGAAACCCACTTTTTAAGGACCAGTTCAGGTCTGAAGTCACTTTGTGAAGCTTAAATAATAGAAACCACCCAAAAATGACCCCTTTCTAGAAACTACACCCCTCAAGGTACTCAAAACTGATTTTACAAACTTTTTAACCCTTTATGTGTTCCACAAGAGTTCATGGCAAACAGACTTATTTAGTTGGCAAATTTTCCATTTGAATCAATTTTTTCCAGGAGCAAGGGTTAACAGCCAAACATAACCCAATATTTATTGCCTTGATTCTGTAGTTTGCAGAAACACCCCATATATAGTCGTAAACTGCTGTATCGCCAAACAGCAGGGCATAGAATGAAGGGAACGCCATATGGTTTTTGAAGGCAGATTTTGCCGGACAGTTTTTTGACACCATGTCCCAATTGAAGCCTCCCTAATACACCCCTAGAGTAGAAACTCCAAAAAAGTGACCCCATTTTGGAAACTACTGGATAAGGTGGCAGTTTTATCATTTTATCATTTTTGTAGACACCCCAAGGTATTCACTGAGGGCATAGTGAGTCCGTGGGAGATTTTTATTTTTTGCCAGAAGTTAGCAGAAATGGAAACTTTTTTATTATTTATTTTCCTCAGAAAGTGTCATTTTCCGCTAACTTCTGAAAAAAAATGAAATGATACATGAACTCGCCATGCCCCTCCGCGAATACTTTGGGGTGTCTTCTTTCTAAAATGGTGTCATTTGGGGGATATTCATACTATCCTGACATTCTAGCACCTGAAGAAACATGACAGGTGCTCAGAAAGTCAGAGCTGCTTCAAAATGCGGAAATTCACTTTTTGCACCATAGTTTGTAAACGCTATAACTTTTACCCAAACCAATAAATATACACTTATTGGATTTTTTTATCAAAGACATGTAGAACAATAAATTTTGCGAAAAATTTATATAGAAATGTAGTTTTAAAAAAAAATTACAACAGAAAGTGAAAAATGTCATTTTTTGCAAAAATTTCAGTCATTTTTGATTAATAGCAAAAAAGTAAAAATGTCAGCAGCAATGAAATACCACCAAATGAAAGCTCTATTAGTGCGAAGAAAAGGAGGTAAAATTCATTTGGGTGGTAAGTTGCGTGACGGAGCAATAAACGGTGAAAGTAGTGTAGTGCAGAATTGTAAAAAGTGGCCTGGTCATTAAGGCTGGGAACACACCTAAGCGTTTTGCAGGCGTGCGTTTTTCAAGCGTTTTTACGCGACAAACGAGCGATTGTATGCGCATTTTTGTCATTAATGAACGCGCGTTTTCGCGTTTTTGTGATTGACAGGTGCAAGATCCACTAAAAATGCAGGCCTACCTATATGAAAGGTGTTGAATGTTTGCCAAATTTTTATTTTTATTGATTAGGTGTGTTTGAGAGTGTTGTACTGTTGGAGTTTGGTGTGGTTAATTTGGTGGATTTCTATGGAGTTTAGGAGACAAACACAAGTGGCAGCAATGGTGTGTGGAGTGTTGCTCTTGCGGATGCGTCGTCGGAGAACGACCCGGCGACGTTTTTGGAACAGAAAACGCGCATTTGCGCGTTCTAATACAATCCTATGGATGGAAACGCGCGCAAAAACGCCCTAAAGAAGCTCAAGTAGAAGCGACAGCGTTAGGCGTTTTCCAGCGCGTTCAAACGCGCTGTAAAACGCCCAAATGTGAACCATGCCCATAGGGAAGCATGGCTTTTCACATGTTGTGCGTTTTACAGCGCGTTGAACTGCTGTAAACGCTTAGGTGTGTACCTAGGGTAAGGGTGTTTAAGCTAGGGGGCTGAAGTGGTTAAATAGAAAATTTGGAAAAATAGTTGTTTTGGGACCATTTTTATTTTATTTTTGACTGTGTTCATATGAGAGGTTAGGTTATGTGTTATTTTCATAGAGCAGATTCTTACGGACGCGGCAATACCTAATATGTGTACTCTTTTAAATTTATTTAGGTTTTACACTATAATATCCTTTTTTAAACAAACAAAAAAACATTTTAGTATCTCCATAGTCTGAAAGTCATTTTTTTTTTGTTTTTGGCCCATTGTCTTAGGCAGGGGCTCTATTTTTGCGGGATGAGATGGCCAGTTTTATCGGCACTATTTCGGGGTGCATATTACTTTTTGATCGCTTGCTATTACGCTTTTTGTGATGTTAGGTGACAAAAAACTGCTGTTTACAGTATTTTTTCTTTTTTTTTAGGTGTCCACCTGAGGGGTTAGGTCATGTGTTATTTTTATAGTTCAGCTTCTTACGGACGCGGCGATACCTAATATGTCCATTTATTTAGATTTTACACAATAATATCATTTTTGAAACAATAAAAAAATCACGTTTTAGTGTCTTCATAGCCTGAGAGCCATAATTGTTTTATTTTTTGGGCGATTTTCTTAGGAAAGGTATAATTTTTTGCGGGATGAGGTGACAGTTTGATTAGTACCATTTGGGTGTAGATCCATCTTTTTTGTTCACTTTTATTACCTTTTTTGGGAAGTGAGGTGTGCAATATTGCAATTTTATCGTAGTTTTTTTATTTTTATGTCGTTCACCATACGGGAAAGTAACAAACCCATTTCATAGAGCAGGTCGTTATAGACGTGGTGATATGTAACATGTGTAGTGTATTTTATTTATTTATTTATTTATTTATTTTTACTTTTTCACTTTTTTACATTTTTTTACCCAGATCCACTTGGTTCTTGAAGATCCAGTGGATATGGTGTCTGTATAATACAGAACAGTACTTTATATAATGTACTGTATATTTTTTTACTTTACACTTAGTCTGATCAGACTTTTGCCTTTAGTTTCTGGACTGCCCGAACCCTCCCTGCAGAAGACAATCAGAATGAGTCTGATTTGATGAGCCTGCGGTTTGCAGAGATCGCCGATACGGGAGGGTCACAGGATCCTCCTCGGCATTTGAACATGGTTCCTGCTGCACGATCGCAGCAGGAACCATGTTCCTATCACGTTTTTTTATAATACATTCGATTTTTCAGTCAGGACGTATGGGTACGCTCTGTGTCCTTAAGGACTCGAACATTAGGGCATACCCATACGTTCTATGTCCTTAAGGGTTAAAGAGAATCTGTGAGGACCACATCAGCGAAAAAACACCTCACAAGCTAGAGTAACTGGTATATAGTGTAAATGGTGCTGAGTATCTTCATACTCACTTGCATTCTGACACTTTGCTCCCAGAAACCAGCAGTAAAATGCAGTGAGAGAGTGAGAGGACTCCTGTGCCCATACCCATAATGGAGAGGACTCAAGGAGGAGTCTTATTACTGCATTTTACTGCTGCTTTGTAGGAGCACAGCATCAGAATGCAAATGAGTATGAAGATGAAAATGACATAACCGGACTCAGTGTCACTTACACTATGTACCGCTTACTCTAGGCCTGAGATATAGCCATTCGTAGCAAGAAGGCATCTCATGCCTCCTTGCCTCTTGTAATAAATTGCTGGCAATTGATAGAGCCGGTACAAGGTACCAGCACTGGCATCCCAGTGTTCATACCAGCTAGGGTGGTGATTTACCAGCAAGGTGGCAAACCAAGATGCAAAAGACCCAACAGTATTAACTACTTACCGACCACTGGATGCCTTAGAAATTCCTGACAGGTCTACATATGACCCTGCAAGGATGTTTCTGAATTTTTTAC
Source organism: Bufotes viridis (assembly GCA_033119425.1). Lineage (NCBI taxonomy): Eukaryota > Metazoa > Chordata > Amphibia > Anura > Bufonidae > Bufotes > Bufotes viridis. The sequence continues at coordinate 42,546 of JAKVIS010000707.1, read as the reverse complement.
TGACTTTGCAGCTGCATGGAAATCATGCAGCTGCAGGAACAAGCATCAGTGACAGCCCGACTCCCATAGAGACAGTTTATTACCACCCCTAACTCCCCATCTGCTCAATACACATTGCTCAATAAGCAGCATAACAGAAACCTATGAAAAATTGCCAGACCGCACTTAATAATAACCAATATTAAATCACATGTTAAAAAGTGTTTAAAAACAATGCAGGGAAAGAGGCGGCATACTGGTATGGAGACAAACAGGGCAATATATATCAACCATTGTACTATATACCATGATAAACAAATTGGGTCATTTATCGAACTGGTGTAAAGTGGAACTGGCTTAGTTGCCCATAGCAACCTATCAGATTCCACCTTTCATTTTTCACAGCTTCTTTGGAAAATGAAAGGTGGAATCTGATTGGTTGCTATGGGCAACTAAGCCAGTTCTACTTCACACCAGTTTGATAAATGACCTCAATAGAGTGCAACTGCAGTTAAAAGAATCAGTGGCAAAGTAACAACACAATTCACACATTACCCATTGTGCGTCAGCCCCGCCGTTTGCCGTTTTTTTAGATGGGAAAAAAGTCCTGCATGCATTTTCCATAAAAATAAAACGATCGCAGACGGAAATGGCTCAAACGGATGACAACTGATGCAACAGGATCCGTTTTTTTTTTTTTACAGGATCCTTTAAAAAAAGGGATCTTAGGGTATCTTCACACTGGCATTTTTCTTTTCTGGCATAGAGTTGCCAGAAAAAAACTGATACGGATTATCCCATTGCATTCTGAATGGAGAAAATCCGTTCAGTATGCTTCAGGATGTCTTCCGTTCAGTATTCCGTCCTGAAGTGCCAGAACACATGACGGAATGCTGGATCCGGCATTAAGTCCCATTGACTTACATTAGTGCCGGATCCGGCATTAAGAAATAACTGAAGGACGGATGCGTACAAAATAAAGGACTGCGAAAAAAATACAAGACGGATCCGTCTATCCGCATGGCAAACGGAGAGACAGATCCGTCTACAAATGCTTTCAGTTGTCATGAGGTATGCCGGATCCGGCGGGACGGAACTGCCTGCCGGATCCACATGCCGCAAGTGTGAAAGTACCCTTATGCAATCCTATGCATAACTTATGCAACAGGATCTGTTTTTTTATAGGATTCTGTTTTGTTTTGTTTTTTCTCTTCTTCTGACGGATTAGAAGAATGGAAAGCTAAATGGTGACATGAACTCAGAGTATAAATATATGGTACCCATCTGCAGAAGCCACCTTGACGTTGGTAGATGGGTCCAACACACGTTTGATCAAAAATGTGCACCAAGAGCTTCTATTTTTCATGTATAGTAAGTATAGTACCACTGTAGTCCAAAATAATCTCTAATCCCTAGTTCTCATGTTCGCATTAATAACATTGTGCTGCTATACGTATTTTGTTTAGGGTCTGCCTATTAGCTTTAGGATGTGCACGTGTGCTAGTCTAAATTTTCTTGCACCCTTTTTTGTAGCCACACCCCTTTATAGACACTTTTGAAGCTGTTTAGTGAAGCACAAACCTAGTGTGGGGTTTTTATTCCAGTTTTTGGTTCAGATGTAGCCAGTGTAAATCTTCCCCAATGTATCACATTTGCTCAATGTGTTCAAAATATTCACTGTGGCATCATTAATGAGTATATAAATATCTCTCTCTCCTTGAAGCATGTCTACAATGCATAGCCGAGAGGAAATAAGGGATTAAAGGGACCCTGAATCTTTCCAAAGTAAAGACTTACTGCTCGCACACTGTAGGTATTTCATTGATCCTCTACGGAGAATAATGGCATTGTAGAGCAGGGAAGCTTCAGCCCCTACATCAAGCACTGGAAGGAATATTTTGTGATGTCATCAAGGTCATGCTCACATTTTATAGTCCTCTCCAAGTGTTATGCATGTCAGAATTTGGTAAAGCAATTATATGAAGCTAATAACTGGTCTTTCAACTAACTCAAGCAAACAAAACTCACGAAGAATGAAAATATGGAGTTTATAATTAGCTGCTAGAAGACAGACTGTGAATATTAGACCTGAAAAGTATTATATTAGCTTTGATGACAAAACAAAGAGACCTTAATTATCCACATTTCCTACTTCTAGCTTTACTTGCTGCATGTCTAGAATTATTTCTACTCCATTCCAGAGCTAAAAATACATTGTTAGAACAATAGACGTTTAGGCCTAAACTGAGGAACATTTGAATATACGTGTCTGTATAGGTTCTCTACTATACGTTATATGTGGTAAATGCTGGATGTGGTCACATAATATTTTATATATGATTGTATAGACTAACACAACCATGGGTATGACTATAGACATAGCGGCCATAGTGCTTGCTATGGGGCCCAGAGATTGGGTGAACCCAGTTAGGGGCAAGAACATTTTACCTTTTGTGAAGAATAACAATACAGTGGCTTTTTGCGATAATATGGGTTTTCTGATATATTGTGCCTTTATTCTTCCATAGAGTTTTTGCTACGTGGGGCTCATGCACATGGCGGTTGGTCAGTCGTTCCGTGCACTGGGGACCGCAATTTGCGGTCCCCAATGTACAGACAACATCTGTGCTGATTCCACAGACGGATCCAGACCCATTCAACTTGAATGTGTCCGTGATCTATCTGCACCACAAAAAAGTGAATGGAATACATATGTAGTAGTACAGAAGTAGTGCACCGCAGTGGACACTAGTGTCAGAGCAGAGGTGGCCAGGGAAGGAGATTCAGCCTGGAATAGAAACGGGCAGGCGTTGTGTTTCGGACTGATGCACATGTGAATTGTGAGCCGTCTGGAGAAAGATCTCTGTCCAGAACAGCCTTGAGGCCTCGTAATACAGCAGTGACAAGAGCGTTCATGGCAAGCAATGTGTATGTCAATGGCAAGCTTTACTGCCTGCATAATGTATATCCAACAATCTGCAAGAGTGGTGTGTGTGCAGCGGCCTATTGCCAGCGCCTGGGGATCCCTTGCCCCTTAAGAGGTATATGTCCCTCTGTTAGAGCAAGTAGTCGTGACGCCAGTTGCAGTTACACAACGAGGAGGACTTGAAGTCCCCTTTGTAGATGGTAGTGTTGGTACCCAGGGGTAGAATTGCCAGAGTGGTGTACAGTGGCCTACAATCTCTCTGTAGATGTTGTATGCATGTGTCACGGTGCTCCTACCTGGATATCCTTGGATCCCAGACGAGGTGTAATCCGAAGCGCAAAAGGGGTTGTTGAACTTGGTTGATGAATAAGTAGAATAAATGGAGTCCAGACTTTGTAGTAACGTTGAACACAGCTTTACTTGGCATAAACTTTCATCAAGGAACAATCTTACAACTTTACCTTGGTCATCAGCAGGTATTGGCATAAATGGCAGGCCAACACTTCTGCAACAATCTCAGCTCTGCTATGCGGTAGCTCTCTCAGCTCTGCTATGCTGGCTGAGCAAATAGGAACTTTTCCTCTTCTGCTGGAATTTAGCTGTCTGTCTCTTACTTTATCCTTAATCCTAGGAACTTCTTCTTGGCATCAAGCTCACTTAGCTTGGCTTTAAGGCAATGCAAGCCCAGGAGGGGACAAGCAACCATGTAGATTTCAGAGGCAGGGCCTCTGGGCCCAGCAGAGCAACAGCTTTATAATAATAAAAATAATATTTTCCGTCCCGCAACCCTCTGTTTCAGCGCCACTGCTCTTTTCTTCTTGCTGGGCTTTGATGTTTTAACTGCAGCAGTGATATGGTTGTATACCGTATTTGACTGCTGCAGTCAATCACTGGCCTTAGTGGTCGTATGGGGTATACTGTTGAGGACAGTAATTGCCTGCAGCAGTCATGTGCAGTATATGGGCATGTCACCGCTGCAGGAAAAACATTACATTATGGCTGCAGTGGTGGAACGGAGAAAAACAGCAGCATTAGAAAGAGGGGTTCAGAGGGTGCTTCAGCCTTCACCTCACTGACATACACATACTTTACATTTACACCAGGTTTCCATAACAACTCAGCCATTTTTCTTCACTGTTATAGGTCACTGTTAAAGGGGCAGGATGCTGTGGAGTTCACAGTAAGGCCCCTTTCACATAGGCGAGAATTCACGCAGGTGCAATGCGTGAGATGAACGCATTGCACCCGCACTGAATCCGGACCTATTGACTTCAATGGGCCTGTGTACATGAGCTGTGATTTTCACGCATCACTTGTGCGTTGCATGAAAATCGCAGTATGTTCTATATTCTGTGTTTTCCGCAACGCAGGCCCTATAGAAATGAATGGTGCTGTGTGAAAATCGCAAGCATCCGCAACAAGTGCGGATGTGGTGTGATTTTCATGCATGGCTGCTAAGTAGACAAGGGATGAGTTACCCGGGAAGATAGGTTCTGCTATCTTCATTCAGCAGGACCTGCTCTGACCTCACTGCGCTCACCACGTGGTGAGCGTGATGACGTCACCAAAGGTCCTTTTCCAGCCAGGTCCTGCAAGAAGAAGAAGAAAGAAGACGAGCCCGGCTGCGCGATCAAGTGGATGAGGTGAGTTACATTTTATTTTATTTTTTTAACCCCACAATGGATCTTTTACTTAGCATTCTGAATTAAAGCATTCTGAATGCAATATACTATGTTATAATGGAAAATATTAAAATATACAGAACACAGATCCCAAACCCGAACTTCAGTGAAGAAGTCCGGGTTCAGGTCTGGGTACCACATTTAGTTTTGGGGAGTTGAAGTGAAAAAAATGGTGAATTGGCCATTTATTTTTGTTACACTATTCAGCTATATGGGACTAATATTGCTATATTTTAATAGTACAGGCATTTTCGCACGTGGCAATGTCCATGATGTGTATCTTTTTATTGGTTAAGTATTTTGATTTTGGGGAAAAGGAGATGATTTGAAATTTGTTATATTTTTATTTTATTTACTTTTTTCATCCCTTCTCTTACCCATGTTTTAAGATGTGACTTCTGCTGTACATACAGTATATAGCAGAGGCCATGAAGGGAGCTAAGGCGGTGGAACACTGTGGAGGTCACTGTTATGGGAACAGTTAAAAATAATAGAAACATTGTGTAACTGGAGGGTTATGTAGGGCTATTAGTGATTTCCCCATAAAAAATAAATAAAAATAAGGACATGGATTGGCCTCCTGGGCACCCTTGAAACAAATTCAATAAACACACAAACAGACTAACAATTCATTCTCCGGCAGTACCAGGTACTTTTTGTAGTCTATGTATATTAATCATTTCATTTTTGTGCTTAAGGGGAAGAATGCCTTTAAGATGAAGCAATGCTTCTTAAAACCACTAGAGATCAGCACTGCAGATCTCTTCACATCACCTTCTGAATCAACTGGGATGTTAGAACAATAGTTCAGCATGTGGGTACTTTTAATTTTGCCCATGGCCACACTTTGTCTAAATCAAGCCCTGACAGTAGGATAGGCCACAACGCCTACATTCACCTTGGTGCAGCCTAAGCAAGTGGGAACTCCTGTGGTGGTCAAGGTCCTATACCCCAGTGAAGAACAAATCTAATTGGTTGTGCCACTTTGTTTACAATTAAGCCGTTGAACTGCATTATCTGTGTTGTGTCATACCAGGAGCCCTCTTACACACCATGGGGTACAGAGAGGTCAACAAAGATCTAGTTTTTCTCTTGGAAAGAAGTGCAGGAGATTACATTACAAGACGTTGTCAGCTGATACAAAGAGGACCTGTAACCTCTCCTGATATGTCTTATGTAGTAAATACTTGCATTCCCCATGTAATAATAATTCTGGTGCATCTTTTTTCTGGGCTGCTCTATTGCTTAGTAATTTGACAATTGGGGCTTACCATTTCACCTCTTATATCCAGTTTCTAATTCATTCAGAAAATACAGGCTGCATGATGGCTCAGGGATTAGCACTGTTGCCTTGCACTGGGGTCCTGGATTCGACTCCAACCAAGGGCAACATCTGTGTGGAGTTTGTATGTTTACCGTGGGTTTACTCTGGTTTCCTCCGTAACTCCTCTTCCAAACATATTTTAGTTAACCACTTATTAAAAATTAAAATTTCAGTTTTCAATTACATGTTGACTAATCATTTCATCAAAATGCAGGTCCACTAGTCAAAGCAGCAGTGTCTGTGGTTCAGAGTTAAACGATACCTTCAATTCTTTATTAATGTCTTTCCACAATAGATAACAGCTTCCCTTACGTCCTAACAGCAGCACAGATGGGGTATTCCACCCCCCGCGAACTGGTAGGACTGATGGAATTTTATTGAATAATAAATTGAATAAACGTGAAAACACACCCACATAACCCTTATAAAGGAGGGGATCACCCTAAGCCAGTGATGGGCAACGTGCGGCTCTCCAGCTGTTGCAAAACTACAACTCCCACCATGCCCTGCAGTAGGCTGATAGCTGTAGACAGTCTTTTCATGCTGGGAGTTGTAGTTCTGCAACAGCTGGAGAGACGCACTTTGCCCATCAGTGCCCTAAGCCCCTTGTGTTTTTTTCTGTCCTCCCGGACAGTAGGACTGATGGTGATTCCCTACCGGGAATCCCTGCAGGACTTTTTTTTTTTTTTGACTGCATACTTTATTTTATATTTCTTCCATTTATTTGGGAAATTAATCTCCCTTATCCTCCTCTAGGTGCGGTTCCTGCGCCCTCACGCGGTGCTCTAGGGAGTTCAGTGTCGAGGCGCGGGTCTCTACTACTCTGTTTCAGCGTCCCTTACCTCCATCTGGTCTTGCTGGCGGAAGTGGCGTCACCAGTGTGACGGTCTGTCTCGGCCTTTCACTAGAATTCTTTCAGTTAGCTGCCTGGACCGAGAAGGGATTAGATTAGGTCTCTTAACTTTATTTGTTATGGGAATTTTCTTAAGCATAAGATCTTGCAAGGCCACTTTATGTCTCCTCTACCTTTGGGCGGAGCTTATTTCTATTTTGGCGCCAAGGCAGTCTATTTTACCCTCCCTTGGTTGTCTTTTAGCCTCTCTGAGCGCAGCAGGTGGATTTTTCCTCCTTGCTGTTTCTTTGAGATTACTAGCTTTCTAGTACCTGCTATTTGTGCTACATTATTTGGCTTCTAGCCTCCAGTGTTTCCCATTAGGGTGTACTTTCATCTATCTCGGGTAATATTTGGATCAGGATTAATCTCAATTTTTATATTAGAAATATTTCTTTTTCTAATTTATTTTTCTCCTCCTAGTATGTCTACTGGCAACGGGTCTGCCGAATGTGAAGTGTCCTCTAGAAAGTCCTCTTGATGTGCTATGATTGTGGCGCCTCTCAGAAGATTCATATGAGTTTTCGAGATGCCTGAGCTGAGGGCCACAAAGCCTCTAAGCCTTTCATCAGTCGATGGGTTAAGGAAGCCATTCGAGAATCTATGGTTTCTCAGAATCTAGAGCCTCCTGAGTTCGTAAGAGCTCATTCGACCAGGTCTGTATCTACCTCCATTACTCTTCCTTTGGGCATTCAGTGTTATCTGCTATCAGGCATGAGGGCCCTCCCTTATAGGGTTTCTACTTGCAGCATCTGTGCTGCTGTTTAGGACGTAAGGAAATTGTTAATTTCTAACGATAATTGGTTTTCCTTAGTCCTAACAGCAGCACACAAATATCCCTCCCTAAAGTTATCATTTTTACTTTCTTCTTGTACATTACACAAGGGGCTGAGGGTGATGCCCTCCTTTATAGGGGTTATGTGAGTGTGTTTTCACATTTATTCAATTTATTATTCAATAAAATTCCATCGGTCCTACTAGTTCACGCGGGTGGAATACCCCATCTGTGCTGTTGTTAGGACTAAGGAAAACAAATTATCGTTAGAAATTAACAAATATGTCTATTACAGATAATACCAAGTTTTCCCTCTCTCCCACAGATGTTACATTTTAGAGGACATGCCCCCTTTACCATGCATCAGCCCACCCATTTGCATTGCCTAAGTTTAGTTCTCTATGTTCTTCTTCACCTTGCTTACCTGGGCCAAAGTGCAGTCTCTCACAGAAAAACCTGGTAGCCAGATGTTAAAAACTCATTCCTTAGGGTCCCAAATTGGGGTCCTGTCCTTACCTGTGGTCAAGTCATTTGTCACAATAATGAGGATGATGGGTAATGTATATCTAAGAATTTACTATCAGAGCTTCATTGTTCAAGACTAGTTTTACCCTTGACTGCTGTACTGACTTTTGTGACATTTGTTTTATTCTTGGTCCTCAGTCTGATTTGGTTACATACTGTATCTTGGTTGAAGGGTTTCCCCTGGTTCCAATGCATCTTCTGGCTTTGGATTCTCCAGCCTGACTCTGATTTTTAACCAGGGCTGTAACAATCTGGGGAAGTTGCTATATTCCTTTGACGCAGAAAGAATTGCTTAATGTGCTCAGTATTAACTTTCTTTGTTCACAATTCTTCCTTTGTATTCAGCTCACAAAATTCTAGTGCTATTCAAAAACACTAGAAGCAAACTGGAGGATTCTATCCTCTAAGATGCAGAGAACACTTTGTGAAAGCTTGGCAGGCGTGGATATAAATTAATCTAAGGTCTCTAAAGCTTGAGTGGAATTATTAAATACAGTGATAAGACAGATGTGGTGACCTCTCAGAGTTTCAATTTACAGGGTCAGTCTGCCGCACACTGAAACCTAATAGTATTGTCACATCAAGACTTTCCCAAGTGCTTCTCCGAATTGTACAAGAAAGTAATTATGTTATCTAAATCTTCACGAGAACTGCAGCCGTTAAGAGTACTGAATGTACAAAGGTTAAAAACAAGAAAAACTATACACTTGAGGTGTGAGGGGGATTGTACTGAACACTGGAAAAATAAAAACATTCAATTCACATGTAGGTGCTTCTCAAGAGCTATATGAATTTTCAGACTTTTCTGTAAATTATAGTTTTATTCAAATTTTAACAATTACAATATCAATAGTCAGATATCAAGTTCTCACTTAACTAGAACATTGTAATATTTTTGGTTTGTAACATATAACGTGGCAAAAGACATTTATCATCCGTGTAATATATTAATAGACATTCAGTCAGATATATACAACGACACATCCTATGAAAAGTATTTTCAGACTTTTTCCCTCCGCCTCCACAACGGCATCACCTGGAGGTTGGCCCGCCTTCTCAGGGACAGGAAACAATAGACGAGATCAGCAATAAAGGGCCTCCTCCCCTTTACCTCTTCAGTTGTTTCCTGTCCCTCAGAAGGTCGGGAAGCGTGTGGATCAGCGTTCGCACGGCCTTGTGGTTTGTTCTCCCGGCGGTGCAGGAGCGGGGATCGCGGGACTGGGGATCTGTGTCCCTCCCCTCTTGGTGTAAGTCCGGCACATGCCGGCAACCCCGGGCTGAAAATCCCGTGTCCAGGTCGGGACCGGTATTGGTGAGGGCGGCAGGGAGCGGTACGGGAAGTGTACGCTCCCATGTGACTTCCGGCAGTGCAGGTAACGTGATAGCGCGGCACTGCGGGAAGGGGGTGGCGGAGCCACAGGTCAGCTGAGCGGCATTCAGGAAGTTTAAAGGATGCATGCGCCGGCGTCCTAGTGTGTCTTGCCGCACTCCAGCATCGAGATGCAGACCGGCTCGGAGTTCCCCCAGGAAATCTACTGAAGTATCCAGGCCCTCTAGCCCGGTAAGCCTCCTCCCCTGGGGGAATTATTCAAGAGGATCCTGTCTCCTCTTCTATATGGCTCTTTTTGGTGATGGGTTCTTTTTAAAGGGCTAGGGATGTTTTATTCTATTACAACCCCCTTTACGCTTATGACTCCTAGGGTAGAGACGTTCCTAAATAAGAACCATCTGCCAAAAAGAAATGTGCCATTTGCAAGAAGGGGCTTGCTAGTTCCCATAAAAAACCCTTATGCCAAAAATGTTGCGATAAAGTGGTTTCGGAGGAATCTCCTTCCTTAATTGAAAATCTAAGGTCCATGATTAAAGAGAAAGTAGGAGCGGCAGTTGATGCTAAACTTTCAAACATACCGCCTAGACCCTCCACATCTAGCAGCTCCATTGCTCAGCCTGAGTCAGACCTGGATGAGGGAGAAGTTACATCCGATTCAGACTCTATTGTCTCTGTAGACGTTTTTGGCAAAGCCCTTTGTACGATTGAAGAAACAGATGGTTTGCTGAAAACAATTCGGGCCACGATCAATGTAGAAGAGCCAAAGGAACCGCTTTCTGTACAGGATCAGATGTTTGCGGGCCTAGGTGATAGGAAAAAGAGGGTGTTTCCGGTACACAACAACATAAAGGTTCTGATCCAGAATGAATGGAAAGAACCAGAAAAAAGACAATCGCATCCAAGATGTTCAAACGGAAATACCCATTTACGGAAGAGGATTCTTCCACATGGGATAAGACCCCAAAAGTGGACGCCCCTGTGGCTAAAATATCAAAAAAATCAGCACTACCGTTTGAGGATCTGGGACTGTTAAAAGACCCGATGGATAAAAAGTGTGAGTCTATTAAAGAAAACCTGGGAGTCCTCTACAGCAGCATTTAGACCTAGTATAGCTGCTACATACACGGCTAGAACCCTGTCCCTATGGTTGGGTCAATTAGAAGACCATCTAGAATCAGGCACACCCAGGGAAGAGTAGCAGTATAAAGGAACAGAAACGGAGCGGCAGCTGCCCTGTGGCAAATGGTGTCAAATAGTGATTAAACAATCGCAGGCACAGTCCGGGTTATCCAGGCAAACAGCGGTGGTGCTCAGCTATAGACAATGGGAAAGTATGGTTGTGCGGTAGAGAGGAGTAAAGATCAGCGGCACTCACCAATCACCTTTAAAAAAATCACCTTTATTTTCACTCCCTTAGGAGCCAACAATCGGAGGAGGGCTGGGGCGGACAAACCTCATGCTGAGTGCTGGTCACTACACTCAGCATGAGCTTTGTCCGCCCCAGCCCTCCTCCAATTGTTGGCTCCTAAGGGAGTGAAAATAAAGGTGATTTTTTTAAATGCGATTGGTGAGTGCCGCTGATCTTTACTCCTTCTCTCTACTGCACACCCAGGGAAGATATCCTCTCTTCCATTCCCACACTAAAACAGGCGGCTAACTTTATAGCAGATGCCTCGGCAGATATAGTAAAACTCTCCGCCAGGTCTGCAGCTTTGTCTAATGCCTCACGTCGTGCAATCTGGCTTAGATCTTGGTCTGGTGATGCCGCATCTAAAAATAAGTTATGTTCTCTACCGTGCGAGGGAGATCGTGTATTTGGGTCAGCACTAGACGATATTTTGGAGAAGGCCTCTGATCGCAAGAAAGGATTTCCAACAGAATCGAAATTCTTCCATCAGAGACGTAATAGACCTGAGCAGAAAAAGAAAGAAACAGGATCGTCCTGGCAGACCTCAAAAGGAAGAGGGAAAGGCTGCCTTTTTTAACTCCGAAAAGTCCTCCCGTCCTACGACCCAATGACGCCAGAAGTTCGGTGGGAGGAAGACTGTCCCGTTCTTATCCTGCCTGGGAAACAATCCGGGCCTCTCCCTGGGTGCTAGCTATTATAAGGGAAGGATATGGTCTGGAAGTTCAGTCTTCCTCCATCACATTACATGGTGAACCCTACATTAACAGGAAGAAATCAGGATAGCTATGGAAGAACAGATAAGGATTCTTTTACAAAAGGATGCCATTATTCCGGTTCCAGAATCAGAAGAAAAACAGGGATTCTACTCCCCAATCTTTTGATAAAACAAAACCAAACGGTTCCTTCAGAGCAATTATAAACCTAAAACGGTTGAACCAGTCTTTAATCTACAAAAGATTCAAGATGGAGACTGTAAAATCAGTAGTCAATCTGTTAACAAAAGATTGTTATATGGTGACAGTGGACCTTACGGACGCATACTACCATGTCCCGATAAGAAAGGAAGACCAGAAGTATCTCATAACAGCGGTCTGGTTTCAGGGGTCTCTGCACCACTTTCAATTTCAAGTTCTTCCATTCGGCCTCAGTTCAGCACCAAGAGTGTTCACCAAAATGATAGAGGTCGCAAAATTTTTTCATCTGGCAGGGATACCGTTTATTCCATACCTCGACGATTTCCTAATCGCCGCTCAGTCAGAAAATATGCTTACACTCAATCTCCAGACTGTCGTGTCAACACTAACCGATCTAGCCTGGTTGATAAATCATCAGAAATCCTGTCTCAACCCCTCTCAGGAGAGTCTTTTTAGGGGTGCTACTCGCTTCCCAAAAAATGACCTCCTTTCTGCCTGCATTGAAGCAAGATGATCTGATGTCCACGGTCAAAACCTTCCAGAAAAAGAAGGTAGTATATTACAGGAAGATTATGGCGGTGCTGGGTCTAATGACATCAACCATCCCAGAGTCTCCCAACTTCAGCTGACGGCTTGGAGACTGAAAAATATATCTTGGGCAAGAAAGGCTTTTCTGAATCAGTGATTTCCACCTTATTTCATAGTAGAAAACCAATAACATCTAAGATCTATCTCAGAACTTAGAAGGCCTACTTAAGATTTGTAGCTGATGAGTGGGACCCATCCAAGGAACCAGACATCCCTCTCATCCTGAGCTTTCTTCAAATAGGGCTGGATAAAGGTCTGGCTGTTAAGTACCCTGAAAGTCTAGGTGGCAGCTCTCAGTTCCTTTATGGATAGCAAGCTATCAGATGTAAATATTGTCAGAAGATTTCTTAAGGGGGCTAGTAGGATCCGCCCTAGACTCCGGTCTAGTACTCCTCCCTGGGACTTAAACTTAGTTTTGTCCAGATTAATGCATCCCCCGTTTGAGCCATTATAGGAGATCCCTTTAAGACTACTGACTCTCAAAGCTGTCTTTTTACTGGCCATCACTACCGCCAGATGCATAGGAGAAATCTAGGCTCTATCCATCATACCTCCTTATCTTACAGTCTTGGAAGACAGAATCATATTGAGACATTCCCCAGAATTCCTGCCTAAGGTAATGTCCAGATTCCACTATCAACAGGAAATTACCTCACCTTCCTTCTGTTCCCAGGCCAAAACTGAAAAAGAGAAACTCTTCCATAACCTGGATGTCCGAAGGTCAATCCTTCAATATCTAGAAAGCACTAAAGATCTAAGAAAGTCAAACCAGCTCCTGGTTCAATACCTGGGTCTTCACAAAGGAGAAGTAGCTAGCAAAACTTCTATTTCCAGGTGGATCAAATCTTGCATAAATTTAGCCTATGAGACAGAAGGATGCACTCCTCCACCCTTCTTGAGAGCCCACTCTACCAGGGCCCTAGCAACTACCTGGGCGGAAGGTGCCTCAGCCTCATTAGAGGATATCTGCCGAGCGGCCACATGGTCCAACCCGTCCACCTTTTTTAAGCATTATAACCTGGACATTTTTTCCAATAGAGATCTATCTTTTGGTCGCAGAGTATTATCTGCAGTAGTCCCTCCCTAAATCTTTTTTCTCCTATGTCACTCCTCCAGGTGATGCCGTTGTGGAGGCGGAGGGAAAAAACATAAATTACTCTTACCGGTAATTGTATTTTTCTTTAGCCTCCACAACGGCATAGTAATTCCTACCCAAAAAAAAAAATATATATATATATATAAAAATGTGTGTGTGTGTGTATATATATATATATATATATATATATATATATATATATATAAAAAAAAAATTGGAATTTCTTGTCGGGTATTCTTTACCTGTATAATGGTATTTATGTCCTCTGCTTCACTCCTTCTTGGAGTCCTAGGTAACTAACTGAAGAGGTAAAGGTGAGGAGGCCCTTTATTGTTGATCTCGTCTATTGTTTCCTGTCCCTGAGAAGGCGGGCCAACCTCCAGGTGATGCCGTTGTGGAGGCTAAAGAAAAATACAATTACCGGTAAGAGTAATTTGTTTTTGCAGATTACTTTTTTAGACTGTGCAGATAGTACTGTACTACTAAGCCCTCCATCCACCCCTCCCTCCCCCTTCTCCACCCCCTTCTCCAACCACCCAGCACCCTTACTCACATAAAACAAGTAATGTATAATAGTGTACAGTGAATGACTGTAAAAACTTGGTTCTCAAGACTCCAGCAGGCTCAGAATTAGTGCTCTGGGCAGCTGGGTTCAGGGCTGGAAGTGAGCACCACTCTGCAGTTCAGGAAGGAGTCCATATCGTTGCAGTACCTCCATGTGACGTCACGGTGCGCGGCGTATGCAAAGGGCAGGGGGAGATCAGAAGGAGGCGCAAGCAAGTACCGTATTTTTCGCCCTATAAGACAAACCTAGGTTTTAGAGGGGAACAATAAGAAAAAATATTATTCATTATACCTCGGGTCAGACCACTAATCAGACCCCCAATGTTGATCAGACCTTGGCTAACAGCCACAATGTTAATAAGATCCCAATACGACCTCAGATCAGATCCCCAATCAGAGCTCAGCTCAGACCCAATATGAATGACCCCCAATCAGACCTCAGATAAGAGCCCCATGCCTCTCATCAGCCCCCAGTAAGCCCCAGCAAGTTGGCAACCTATCAGCCCCCAGTGCCCTCACCAACCCCCAGAACAGAAGTGTCCATTAAGGCACAGCACACACTGCCGTGCAAGTTGGTGGCCCAGCTGGACGGGAGTCTTTTCTCCCAGACTGTCACTGTAACTCCAGTCACTCTGCAGTGCCCGCTGTGCACAGTGCACTCACCTGACCTGCTGCAGAGGGCTGGTGGCGTGCTCTTAATCTCGCAAGTTGCAACTGGGACAGAGACTTCTCCTGCCCTGGGTGGACGTCTGTCTCCATCTCACAGGCTGGAGCATTGGCCATTCTCAGCGCTCAGCTCATAGCCTGGGGGAAAAAACTCCCAGGCTGTGAGCTGAGCACTGCGATTGGACAGCTCTCCAGCCTGGGAGATGGAGACACCCAGGGCATGAGAAGAAATCTCCTCCCATATGTGCCAGAAAGGAGTGGAAATGAAAGGTCCTTGGCCCAGCGGCTGTTTTTTACAAGATTTAGGGCAGCCTGGGGGGCAATTGCTCCTCTGCCCCGTCCCAGCCCACCCACTTTCCTGCCTGGCTGTCACACTTGTCTTCAGAGCTACCAACCTTCTTTTAGGGTGACCTTAACATCCCCATTGACAGCCCATCTCCCTGTCTGATAACACATTTTACCTGGTCTTTCTGGCTGCTTAATTTCCAAATTTAGTAACACTCCTCCTGCTGTCTGACCACAAACTTTTCTCCTTTGCTATCAGAAGTTCACATCTGTCTCGGCCCACTCCTTATTAGTGATGAGCAGCATAGGCAATATTTGTTTTCGCGATATTTCACAAATTGGCCAAATATTCACCATAAATTTGAGAATTTGTGATTTCCAGTCACTATTTTCTTGATTGCGTAAATCGGCCATGTAATATGTGCGTTTTGCAAGCGCAATAGAAAATGGTTGGCAACTTTCGTGACTGAGGAAGAACTCCTGACAGCACTGTTTGGATTACATTTGCATGCATGGCGAACAAAAGCTTTATATGCAGATACAGGCCTGCAAATTCTCGAAGTGCCGATATTCGTGATAAACATTTGCAATTAGAATATTCGTGCTCAACACAACTCATCGCACATTCAGAAATCTACATGCCATTAACAAAACTTAGACTCTCTACAGTTTTTACTGTCCCCAATCTCTCCCCTCTGGCAGGACAGGACAGGAAATACCTTAAAACCCTCCGGAGTGCCCTGGATGAAGTTGTGCCCCCTTACACTTAGAACCTCCAAACAGGCAAAAGCGACCCTGGCTTACACCTCAAACACTTACTCCATCGATTCTCCATAGGTAAAATAAATGTATGGGTTATCCGCGCTCCCACTACCACCACCGACTACAAAGAGGAGACACGGTGTAAGATCGTATATAACTTATCCTTGCTGCAGGATTCAATGAAAGGGGATAATTGCCACTTCCCCTGGTACAATTTTTTTTATAGATAATAGGGTAGAATCCGCACTGGATACCTCACCGTATTATGTGCAGGCACACAGAATCTGAATTAGTGTTATTAGATTGCAATGTATGGCCTGTCTGATGTATATCTGTCAGTTGCTAAATCGGACTCTCCAGTAAGTGTTCAGCTACAGGGCATCAGGTGAAAGAACGTCCTGTCATGCATTCATAAAGTCATTATTACCTTGCCCGCTGGGGTATAATAGGCCACTGAGGTTCATATATCAGTTCTTTGATGCTGGTTCCCTGTTTAACAACTTCGGGCTCCTGGCTTGCTCGAGTGTGGCTCCGGCCTGCAGCACACACGAGTGCACAGAGGCCGTGCTTGTAGTTACCTCGAACTGGAGGCAGCGTCTTCCGTGTGATGTCACAGAGGGCTGTACAGGTGCCCGTTCAGTTAAGGAAATTTACATGCTTAATTGTCGCATATATTGCCATCGCTTATATGCCTTCTCATATAATTTTTCGGATGGTCAGCTCACCCCCTGGCCCTCGCATAAATGTTTTCAATGGTCAGCTCATCCACAGGCACTCGCATATAATTTTTCAGATTGTCAGCTCACCTGCAGGCCCTCACCTATAATGTTTTAGATGGTCAGCTCAGCTGAAGACCTTTATCCCTAATGTTTTAGTGGGTCACCAGTAAGCCATTAATCATACGTTACCTCTCCTCCTGTATAATGTTTCCTCATCTAAATGCCCATGACATTCCCTGTAATTTTTTTGTACTCGTTCCAATGACAGACTCTCTTAAGAGTCCTGTATTTATTGTCACTACCTCACTGAGGCGGTACTGGGAAATTGGAGCGCCCCCGCCTGCCTTTCTTGGAAGTGGTAGCCGTGGCCGTCTCTCAGGCTCCCTCTCCAGAAGCAAACCCTAATTCCCCATTACTTGTGGTCACCATGGTAGGCGCATAAAAGAACATCGAAAGTTGAAAGCGCAGACATCGATAGATCGTCAACATCACGGGGACGTGCGATCAGCTTAGAAGTTAGCTAGTTAACAAAGCGGCAGCAGACCGTCACCTACAATTTTATATACAGTCACTGGTCAGCACAACGTCCACTCTGTTCCTCTTACAAGTTCATTATCATCAGATGATAGTCCGCTCACCACAATCAAAGCCACCGGCCGTCCCTCTTAGTCATGGCCCCAGTTCCGAAAATCATGAAAATTTGTCTGAACTTGCTATTTATATAAAAGTGAATATACAGGAAAGAATGTTTCCTTGTAGATGTACAATCAATTTCTGACCTTTTCCTATGAACCAGGCACCCTCCCCTCTTCAGAGCAGGGGGTGCCTGGTTTAATGCTCGGGTTCTCCCATTGACTTCTATAGGGCATCGGGGTGCTCAATCACTAGTTGCTAGTGTTCACACCCCGGCTCATTTTGGTACGGCACAGGTGCAAACTACTATTTTGTCATCCACACTTTCCTCAAAAAAGCACCATACTGCAGAACACCTAACTCTTGGCAAGGGAGATTTCTTCAAGGGGGTTCTCCGTGGCCTGTTGCAGGCCTGTTTAGTGTGGCCTGCCTTCTCCCTTCTGCCATCCCACTGCCTCTTCAAGCCTGTTGCGGTGCTGCAGATTATTCCCCCTCTGTACTGCAGTCCTCGCAAGTCTTTCCACTTTTCCAGGTTGGGTCAGTAAATTCATCGTCCTCCACCTCCTCTTCCACTTCCTCACTCTGCTCATCCTCCTGACTTGTTGACCTAACCACAACCTCAGTGATTCATCCTCATCAACCTCTAGAGACATTAATTGCTGTTGACTTATTGGCAACTGTCTCTTCATGCACCTCATTAAACAGTAATTGCTGTTCTCCCCTGTCATCTTGTGACCTCTGCTCAAGAGGTTGGGAATCGGGGCACAAGAGCTTTCCCTCTTCAAGCATGCTTGGCGAGAGGGCAAAATGAAGGAATAGCGCCGAAAAGATGTCCTCGGCATATCAGTGTGGGATGACTTGTTTAACGCTATTTAGATGCTATTAGATGCTATTTAGAGCAGGGTGCGCAACAAAAATATTGCTGCTGCCACACACAATAGTTCTTAACAGGACTTTTGGGTCTGTAAAGTTTTAGCAATTTAGCGCAGGTTGCGCTACAAATATATTGCTGCTGTCAGACACAATAGCTACTGGCATTACAGTGAGGGCAGTACTTACCTGCACGTTTATTGGCTGCATAGCAGCAGGAGACTTGAGCATTGCACTCGAGCACATGCGGTATTCGGCCATGTGCTGAGGATAGCGATGCTCGAGCTGAACTGGTGTTCGGCCAAGCATGCTCGCTAAACGCTAGTAACTACTCTTTACTAATTCTCAATCTCTTCAGCATTAGACACCTTTGACCACATCTCCCCGCAATGCTCCAGTCTTATGGCTTTAAGGACACTATTCTCTCGGTTTAATTCCTATCTTTCTGGATGCTCTTTTAGTGTGATTTGCTGGCTCTACCGCCCCTTTGCTGTTGGAGTTCCTCTGCTCTTTACACTCTTCACAGCTATACTGGTCAGACTCAGATGATTTTGTTTTCAATTACCATCTCTATTCTCATGACACTATATGCTTGTATCACCTAATATATCTTTATTGAACATCTCATACATATAAAAAGCATATAAAATAAGTTGGGTGGTTAAAGCTACATGCTGGACCATGAAATTCCCCTATATGGAGTGACAGATACCCATGTGGTTACAGAGGGTAGCAATTAATATATACCAAATAGTCAATCAAGACTTGCACCTGTTCACCCACCACCTGATGTTTAAGAAATTCCATCATAGGAAAACCAATCCATCTTTTAGTACACCTGAGGAACTGGAGGCCTTGTCGGTTTTGGAGGAACTATTGAACGAACAAGAGAAAGGGAAAAGTTGCCACAATATTTACTCCCTATATCTAAAAGGTTCCCCCGCTTGTCTACTTTCTCTAACATCGACATGTTTGAAATTGGTAACTGAAGAACTAAGGAAGATACCTCGCAAAAATCACGTGATAACCTTACAAACGAGCAGTCAGGCCCTGGACCAGCTGAGGAAATTGGAGGGGGTGGTCATCAAAGCCTCTGACAATAAGGGTATCGTGGTTATTTGGCCAGCGACCATGTATGAGAGGGAGGTGTTCAGACAGTTAAGGGAGGGTGAGTTAGACGACTCACTTACAATCCCTTAACATCATTTCAATCTCTTCTGCAGACAATCCTACAGAAGGCGGTGGAGCTTGGTACCATCACAGCAAAAGAAATTATGTGCTTGATTGAAAAGAATCTTACCATACCTACCTTTTATTTATTGCCTAAGGGCCACAAAAACGACAAGATTCCTCCGGGACGGCCTATTGTCTCTGGCGTTTAATGTTATATGTGCGCCCATCTGCAAGATTATAGATTGGTTCATAGTCTCCCTTCATATCTTAGGGACACAGGAGATGTTCTGGAGAAAATTGTTGGCATCCGTTTGGAGGACAACATGATACAAATGACATAACCAAGTACTGGAATGTTCTTTATATGGATTCATCCCTTCGCAACTATTTATCTAGGGAACCCATGATTACATTCAGGAAGAATAAAAACCTAAAGGAACTATTGACTAGAAGCCACTATGTGGGTCCAAGACCAGAGAAGATCTTTGGGTCTAAAGGACCAAAATGGGGCAGCCGACCCTGTGGAGGTTGTGTGGCGTGCCCGAATGCTTTGAGGGCAACCACTTTTACCAATTCCATTGGTGACGAGCAATAAAAAATCAGCCAATAAATTACATGCAATACTGTAGGGGTGGTTTACCTGGCGGTTGCCCCTGCGGTTTGTTGTATGTGTATGTAGGCCTCACGACAAGAGATAAAGAAAAGGGTGCTGGAGCACGTCCTAGGCATTGAAGCAGCTAGGGAGAAACGGGACACATCCATGTTAAAAACCATCCCCAGGCACTTTAAACATCATGCATGTAATGGATCCCAACTACAAGTAAGGGGAATTGATAGTGCACTTTAATGGGGAGGAGACTGGAAGCGCCTTCTAGCACGGTGGGTTTTTATATTGAACACTGGCTCCGTATGGACTGAATGAGGGTCTTAGTTTTGCCCTATTTGTGTGATTTTGTGTGAATATTGCTACATTAATATTGAATTTGTTTTCGGCTTGTCTTTAGCTCTGGTTTCAGCACATACATGTAAAATGTGGCTCCTGTTTGTATTACATTTTATGGGGTTTTACATATGGGTGTACGTACTAAATTGATTTTTTTTTCCAGTTTGCAGGTGTAGCTACCCTGTTACATAAGGGACATGAAAGGATGGATTGGCATATCAAAAGGAACCATATATGAATGTTTCTACAGCCTAACAATATTATAGACATACACAACATATGCTGTGTACTGATGAAGAAACAAGAATTTTTATATTTTACATGAGTTTCACATGTATCATTATTGTATTAAATTATATAAGCTAACTTCCACAAGGATTTTGGATATATTATAATCAAGTACTTTCTATCTACGTTATTATATTTATTTACATAGGTCACTATGCACTTTATGTTCACCTTGCACTGCACTGTAACACGTGTCCCTTTCACGTGTATGTTCACTTGTCTGTTTTTTTTGGGCACATGATTTATTTCATTGTCTAAAATATTGTATATAGCTGTTGCTAAAGACCATGTTTTGTCACCCTGTTATATGGTTCTGTCATATAGTCCATGGCGACCTGTTTATGTCCGGGTGGAACGTATCGTTCATGTTCAGGGTAGCAGCAGGTACGCACCTCCTCCTGGTCACATCTTCCGCTCATGTGACCACCATCACATATGGGCTGTGGCATCCGTGATCAGGTGATGTAAGGGTCCCCTACTATTTGGTATATATTATGTAATTGCTGCCCTCTGTAATTACATATCCGTCACTCTGTATATGGGCATTTCATGGTCCTGCATGAAGCTTTCACCAACTAACACTTGTTTTATGTTTTTTTATATGTATGAGGTGTTAAATAAAGATATAAAGATAATTATATCCGGATCAGTCTTTTTTCCGGTTATATTTTGTATTGGGACTATATCCAATCACATTCCATTGTCTGTTATCTCGAACCCATGTGTTCATTTCAAATTGGCTTTCTCCGTCTTCTAATCTACCTAAACCTGACATCTCAATGTCGAGGCAGAACTCCTCTTGTCACTTTTGTTTGACAATTATCTTTCCTTTACCCTCAAATATCTCGACTACACACCTTTCTTACTGTTCAAACGCTCGCCTTGCCCTGGTCTGTTCTCTCAATTACTGTAACTCTTTACTAATTGGCCTCCCCCTTCACAAGACTTTCCCCTCTCCAGGCTAATCTGTCTAAAGGCTCATGCACACGACCATATGCCCCGAGTCTGTGAGCGTGCCATATGTCCTGGAGCGGCATACATCGTACAATGATGCTGTGCATGTCGGGCAGCCTGTTGGACTATTGTCCAGCACTCATAAGCCTGCTTTAAGGCTAGCGTTTTTACTGCATCTGGCAGGGTTCCGCAAAAACACTTCAGTTACTGATGATACATCCATCTGCATCCATTATAAACGGAACCTGTTGTATTTGTAACATTGCCAAGACGGATCCGACATGAACTCCATTGAAAGTCAATGGGGAATGGATCAGTCCCCATTGACTTGCATTGGGGGTCAAGCCAGATCTGTCTTGCTCCGCATTCCAGCCAGGAAATCAAGCTACATGTTGAGGTTTGCTCTTTGGTAGGGAATGCAATTAAATGGAACAGAACGGAGCATTCAGTTCATTTTTATCACCTTTGACAATGAATGAGGAAAAAACGTAAGCATTTTTCCAGCATTGAGCCCCTATGACGGATTTCAATACCAAAAAACTAAAACGCTAGTGTGAAGGTAAAAACTGCTACTCTGCCTCTCTGAATAACAGACGGACATGCTGGGAGTTGTAGTTTTACAGCAGCTGGAGTGCCGAAGGTTGCTGATCCCTGCTCTACCACGTGCCAGTCACTGCACTGGGTGCCCATATACTGTAATTCAGGATTCAATGTAAACTGCTTATACTCACACCCAAAGATATCCAGTGCTGCTCCCCCATCCTACTCGTGACTTCCATTCTGCCAATGACTTGTGACAACATCCATCGTAATCCAAACCTCTCGTTCCCATTTCCAAGACTCCTCCAGAGCTACACCAATTGTCTGGAATGCCCTACCGCCAAACAATTAGGTTAATTTGGGGATACCAAACGGGTGGCCCTCCAGCTGTTGAAGAACTAACTTGCATAATGCCTGGACAGCCTATGGCTATTGGGGCATGTTGGGAGTTGTAGTTTTGCAACAGCTGGAGGGCAGCAGGTTGGGCATCCCTGGGGTCATTCATAATATTGGTACAGATAGAGAATAAAAAACAGAGTGTGTTAATTCCGCAAGAATTACCTAGATCAGGAGAACCTGACCTGGTGTAGACTAGCAAAGAATAAGCACTAGGCGGGCGCCAAAGGAGGATGCAGGAAAGGGGGGGGGGGGGGAACGGAATGAGGGAGGCAGCCTGATAGTGGGTTGTGGTTGTGTGGAATTATCCTCACAAGTGGAGATGCATATTTGAAAAAACAAAATACAACCCACGCCACCAACAAGAGGTGTTCGGCGCCAGCCTGGAAACAAGTGATAATAAGGTACTTAGTGATGATGAATTCATAATCGAGACTGTAATATATATGGATGGTATTTAGTACTATGACAACATCAAGGCATTATGACAATGCCTTGATGTTTGTCATAGTACTAAATACCATCCATATATTACAGTCTCGATCGAATTCATCATCACTAAGTACCTTATTATCACTTGTTTCCAGGCTGGCGCCGAACACCTCTTGTTGGTGGCGTGGGTTGTATTTTGTTTTTTCAAATAGTCATTCATAACATCCAGTTAGGCCTTTGCCTATTCTAAACTTTCCCCTTAATCATCCTTATGAACCTGTCAAATATCCACATGTGCTCAGAGGCACTACAGGCATGCTCGGACTGGCCCACGGGTACAGGGGATTACCCTGGTGGGCCTTTAGTCTCCCACCCCCTGCACAAGTGGCACATAACAGACTTAATTCACTACATACAGTCAATGTACAGTACCTAAACCGGCCTATGTTCATATAAAAAATGTAATATATTTGAATGTATCTGTATTGTGGGCCCCAAAATACATTTTACTGGTGGTCCCTAGGTACCCCAGTCCGACACAAACTACAGATATCAGCTGGCTCCCATATTGTGTTAAGATCACGAAACCATTGCACAAATCAAGCACTTGTGCCCTTTGTATGTCGCCCTCTTTCTGCAGATTGTAAGCTTCGTCAAGCAGCGACCCCATTCCCCTTGTATTTGTTGACTTGTTTGTAATAACTGATATTGGTTGTACATGAACCTTTTGATTGTAAAGCGATTTGGAATATGTTGGTATTATATATACTTGCAGTATGTGCTAGGTATAGACTACCTTCCATTTTTTACTTACTGAAGAATCGGGCTGGAATAGAGGCCAGCAGGTCCTGGTGGAAGCCAGCATCTACATGGGCGCTCTAAAGATGAAGAAAGGCCATCAATCCCAGACCTTAATGGGGCTTTCTAGTCTGCAGGGATACATTTCTTGAGCCACAGATTTTGTTTGACTACTTGCATGTGAAAAGGCTGTACACGGTCTACTGAGATGAGAAAGCACAAACCTAGAAAGTAGAACCCCTGCTGCTACATTGTGGTCACTCTCTTTGGTTGGTGGGGGTCTGATGCTTGTCTTCTAGATTCATGCCAATGTGTACAGGGTCTGGCAGAGCTAGGGTCCTTTCTGTATGAAGTTAAAATGAGAACCTTACATACCACACCTGGGATAACTTAAGGGGAGGGGCAGTTATGATTAGTGATGAGCGGCAGGTGCCATATTCGATTTCGACTAAATTCGCGAATATTCGAATGAATATTCGTTTCATATTCGTCGAAATCGAATATTCGTCATTTTTTCTAGTTATCGCGATTAACATGCGATTTAAATAATCGCATATTGCGATTTGTACTTAAGGCTACTTTCCTATTGGTTTCATATCTAGAATTAGCGAGGATGACGAATATGACGAATGTATTCGTCATATTCCTCAAAACGAAGATAACGAAGTATTCTACATCTTCGTTTTAGCAACCTATTCGTCAACTTCGCTAATTCTAGCAATCAAATAGGAAGGTTGACTTACCAGACAGCTGTGTTAAATTCGCTATGCGATTTTTTTTTTTAATAAATAGAATACTTATAATAATATTATCATATCAAGTAATATAATTATTGTATTAAAAAAAAAAATCGCATAGCTGAATTTAGCACAGCTGTCTGGTAAGTCAACCTTCCTATTTGATGATTGCTAGAATTAGCGAAGTTGACGAATAGGTAGCTAAAGCGAAGATGTAGAATACTTCGTTATCTTCGTTTTGAGGAATATGACGAATACATTCGTCATATTACGTCATCTCGCTAATTCTACCAAGCCAACCATAACTTCTGTGCTCATGGAGCGTCCCCATCACCATGGGAACGTCTCCATATACTAAAATGTACTGTCGGATTTGAGGATTACGTTGAAATCGCAATGCGATTAATTCAAGTTATATTAATCGCATTGCGATTTCAACTTAGAGCTGGGTTTATAATGGGTCAGCTTGCTAGAATTAACGAAGTTAACGAATATGGAATATAGCAGCAGTGCTAAGTTGAAATCGCAATGCGATTAATTTAACTTAAAGTATTCGCATTGCGATTTCAACTT
The DNA here is from genome assembly GCA_033119425.1 of Bufotes viridis. Lineage (NCBI taxonomy): Eukaryota > Metazoa > Chordata > Amphibia > Anura > Bufonidae > Bufotes > Bufotes viridis. The sequence goes on along the minus strand of JAKVIS010000707.1, from coordinate 17,774 downwards.
AGCACTGCTAGTGCATAGCTATATATTCCATATTCGTTAATTCTAACCTATGTAAGATAGCAGTGCTAAGTTGTAATCGCAATGCGATTAATATAACTTGAATTAATCGCATTGCGATTTCAGCGTAATTCCTCAAATCCGACAGTACATTTTTAGTATATAGAGATTTTCCCATGGAAGGGACGCTCCATGAGCACGGAAGTCGGCAGAAGCGGCAGCGGGCACTGACTGGAGCAGCCAGGAAGCCAGGAATCCTCAGGACAGGTAAGAACTACTTTTGGGAAGTGGGAAAGAAAAAAATATAACTAAAAAAAAAAAAAAAAAACGAATATTCGAAATAGCGCATTTATAGCGCTATATTCGAAATATTCGCGAATTAGCGAAGTGCCGATATTCGCTAAAAAAATTCGCTTTTCGAATATTCGCGCTCAACACTAGTTATGATGGTATCACAAAATTATTTACTGATCTCAATTCTACATTTTGCAGGTGAAATGAGAATTTGGATAGAATTTTACCCATCAGTCGTTTTAAATCAAGATGAAACCCTATTTTGGTACACTGGAGGCTGATTTTATGATGGCTGCATCCTCAATTTTCCTTCCTTACCCTCAGATGTCCAGATTCAGCTGTCATTATGGTGGGACTTCTGAAGAAAGTGGTCTACGGGGTTGGGTGTTTCATGTTGGAGCTTTGAGGTGTTATGGAGCGTTACTTTGTGTGGTGATGTATCTACAATTCTACATGTGCCACCGTTGTATGGAGTTATGCACTGTATAGCAGTTATACATGCTATTCTATGGTACTCTGCAGTGGGATCATATAGAACAGGAGATAGTAAAAGTACAATCTGGGGGCAAGAACCAAAAGGTAAAAAATAACTAATATAGAGCTGTAGCTAGCTTTTGTGGTTTCTGGATCAAAGCAGCCATGTTTTGCACTACTGTATCATGTGTCACTTTTTTTTTGATTATTCATAGGCAGATATGACACAAAAGTGACAGTGCCTCCTATAGCTGTACCCTAGTGATGAGGGAACTAACAATACTCTTAAGCACTGACAGTACCACTGCTCAACACTTACATCAGGGCTAGAATATCCTGTGTAGTTGTCAAAGGACAGTAGGACGTTATCATCCAACCTTCCATGGTTACAGAATAAATTTGCTTACTTTTGTGACTATTATTGTTTTAACCATGTGTAAAGGGATGCCTCTAGGACAGTGATGGCTAACCTTGGCACTCCAGCTGTGGTAAAACTACAACTCCGAAGATGCCCCCCTTACTTGGCTGCTCTCAGAACACTATAGAAATAAATGGAGCATGCTGGGAGTCGTGCTTTCACCATAGCTGGAGTGCCGAGGTTAGCCATCACTGCTCTAGGAGCAGTGCCTTAATTATCTGTTGCCTCATGTGTTCGTGTGGCTTTATGGGTCTGAGTGTCATCCCTTTCCGGAGATGGTGCTGCTCTTGGAAGAGAGCATCCATTCCATCACCTTGTTTGTATCCTAGACCAGTGTTCCTCAACTCCAGTCCTCAGTGCCCACCTAACGGTCAGGTTTTCAGGATTTCCTTAGTATTCAGCAGGTGATATAATTAGTTTCAATGCATCAGAATTTAACACAGGTATTCATTCTGTGGGTTATTCTCAAATCATGATTGGTAGGTGGGCCTTGAGGACTGGAGTTGGGGAACACTGTCCTACTACATCTTTCTTCCAGATGCTTAGTCTATCCAACCTCAAAAGACGCTTCCCTTCTTTAAAATAACCAATTCCCTGCTGTCTGTGATCCATTTCTACTCCCTTTACCAGCAGAAGAAAAGGTACCAGCATTTCCTGGTGACGCGTGAGGGACCTGTGGAGCGAAGAACCCAATGTTTCTGGTGCTGAATTGCCTTTCTTTGACATTCTGTTGACTCTGCAGATATGTTGAAGAATTCTCCACCTGTTGGTTTAGGTCCACTCGCCTCATCATGCTTGGCGCCATAGATCTGGATGGTGATTAGTTGTGGAAACCACCAGTGCTAATCTTCTTGTAGTGCTATGAAAGCAAAATAAATTGTGGTGTATCTAAAAGGACACTGACGAAGATATTTAGTGATGCTTAGACTAATTTTACATAACAATTAGCTTTGTGTCATATTACTTTGTCACGATTTGCATTTGTTTGTAATTAATGGAAGCACCACTACCCTTCATTGTACCCCCTCAGCGGCCATGTTCATAGCTGACCATGACATCTGACAGTAATATAACAAAAAATATAATATATATATATACATAAATACTTCTCATTTATTTGATTGCAAATAGTGTAGAGTGAACTTCTGCTTTCAAGTTTGGCATACATGGCTCACGTTATCTAAGAATTCCAATATGGATTCTGCTACCACAGACCTTAAGTTATGGTCCTTAGCAGCGGCCTCCATAACAGAATTCCTAGATAACCCAAACCTTGTACGACAAACTTGAAAACACAAGTTAACTAAACACTATTTACATTCAAATTACCGCTTTACTGCGTTTCAGGGAAAACCGATTTGCTACCATGAAGCACAATGATATTTGGCTTTGCGGTGAAATTAATTTTCCCTGAAATTTGGGTCAAATTTGAGGAGTTTGATTTGCTCAACACTAATTATATTAAAAGAACTGTGCCCAGTACTATATGTTCTTCATCCAGCTTCTGCACTGTTCCTCATCCTTTTATATGGTGATGAGAGGACTATAAATATTCCTGCACTTTGCAGGGTGGTGGTCTCATTTAGATATTCTCCCATGTATCAGTGGTTTCTGAAGTATTATGGTCTACACCAGAGGTCAGCAAACTCTGGCACTCCAGGTATTAGGAAACTACATCTCCCATCATGCACACTTGCTTGGCTGCTATCTAAAACCCGAGGTTTCTTTGGAGGTGGAGAGAAATAAGTCACTGATACCTCTCAGGTTAGGGCTGGTGAGATGATCTTTCCAAAGAGTTCATTTACTGTTTACTGCTGCTGTTCATAGACTTTGGAAGGAGGATTCTGGGACTTGTAGTTTCAGACCAGCTGGAGGTTGCTGATCTCTGACATAACTGGTTGCTGGTGCTTGTCATCGTTCACCTCCTCAGCCCCCCCTCCTCCCGTTGATGTCATCTTTCACCTCCTCGGCCCCTCCTCCCGTTGATGTCATCGTTCACCTTCTCGGCCCCTCCTCCCATTGATGTCATCGTTCACCTTCTCGGCCCCTCCTCCCGTTGATGTCATCGTTCACCTTCTTGGCCCCTCCTCCTGTTCATGTCATCACTCACCTCCTCGGACCTACAAGTATTGAGCTGAGTGGTGGCTCAGCGGTCAGCACGGGTGTCTTTTAGTTGCGGAGGCTCCAGGTTCAAATCCATTCAATGCTGTTATCTGATGGGGGTTACGTGTTCTCCTGAAAGGTGCAGCTTGGTGGTAAGAGATGAAGGGAAGTATTCTTTGTGCTATACAAATACAATTAATGGTGGTCTCCCTGAGTGGAGACCAAGAAGCACAACCATATATTTTTTAAAACCTAAGTCCAAAAGTTGTTTTTTTTTCTATTCTACCTTACTCTCACCACCAACCTCCAGTCCAAAGATATTTATTTTCCTCTCACAACCAACTTTCAAACATATTCCTTTTCTCACACCAAATTACTTCTCACCATTTCTCCATCTCACACCAAATTACCACCACTCCCACACAATCTCCATACTCATCACCACCACCACACTCACACTCACACTCTTCCTGGGATTTGAACCAAGGACCTCACCACTCTAAGACAGCAGTACTCACCACTGAGCCACCATGCTGCTTAACACAAGCAAATACTAGGAGGTGAGCAATGACATGATCCAGCAATGGGAGGAGGCATACACTTTGCTAAGATATTTCCATCACCCCCATAGTGGTTTCAAAAATGATTGTGGAGGCCAACTCTACGTTTGTTTTATCAAAAATGCTTTTCTGTGTGTTGGGCAACATGGTGTCTTAGTGGTTAGGACTGGTAAGCTTGTTTCAAATCCAATTTGTTTTGCTCTCCCGTTTAATCCAGGGAGAACACACAAGCTTCATGCAAGTGATGTTCTTGATCAGATTTGAACCAAGGACCTCATTGCTCTAAGACATCAATCCTAACCACTGGAGCCACCACACTGCTCAACAAAAGCAACCACTAGGAGGGGAACAATGACATGATCCAGCAATGGGAGGAGGCGTCCAGTTTGTTAATATATGTCCTTCACCCCCATAGTGGTTTCAAAAATGTTGGTGGAGACCAACTCTAAAATGGCAGCATGGTGGCTCAGTGGTGAGTGCTGCCAACACAAGAAACCTCTCTGAGTTAAATGATGACATGACCCAGCAAGGGGAGGAGGCCCAGATTTGGCTTTATTGTTATGTCCATCATGCTAACTGTTTTATCAAATATGCTTTTCTGTGTGTTGGGCAACATGGTGTCTTAGTGGTTAGGACTGGGAAGCTTGTTTCAAATCCAATTTGTTTTGCTCTCCCATTTAATGCAGGGAGAACACACAAGCTTCATGCAAGTGATGTTCTTGATCAGATTTGAACCAAGGACCTCACTGCTCTAAGACATCAATCCACCACAGTGCTCAACAAAAGCGACCACTAGGAGGTGAACAATGACATGATCCAGCAATGAGAGAAGGAGGACCTCAACTGCACTGTTTCCGTGCAGAGATCAAATAGACAAATGGAGCAAATGTCGCAAATCACAACCCGAATTTTGATATAGGGTTTTTTATTTGATAGACGACGCGTTTCGGGGTACTCAGGACCCCTTTATCAAGTCTAAAGAAACATAGTTGGTAAAATGTACATATTCATAAGGATAGATAAGTTAATTAGATATAAGGAAAACATAAAATAGATGAAAAATACATTTTTCATGGGTTTAAATTTATGCATTAAAAGATACACTTATGTCTACATGGATTCTTCATTTCATGTATCACCTCTAATTCCCCCCTCCCCCTTCCTTGCCCCCACAGGTCTGTATACTCCCAGACATATACCACTACCATTCCAACACCAAATTGAAACCTCAATCACAATAATACTTAGGCGTCCGTGTTCATCCTCTCTGGCCAAGTCCACTCAAATCAAACCCCATAGTTCACTCTCACCCAGGTGCAAAATATCAATGCCCTCATCAAGCAGATAGGGCTGCCCTATATTCACCCTCAAACTCATCTCAAAAAATTCCCTAAACTCCTTGCACTAACACCCTACTAACACCCCACTGACACTCTACTCACCAATTATTTGAACCAACCTAATACAAGGGACAAAGATCCTTATTTCCTTAAGACCAGAAATCCAGATCAATAACCCCCAATTTGATCTAAACTATGTTCCCTACCCATAAGGTCTAATCTACTCATGCCCTTTATTAAGAACCCAACATTGCCATAATTCCCTATACTTTCCCTCTTCATACTAAGCCCTGACGTAACCACGCCTCCCCATGATTCCTTTTATCACATAGAGTCCCACCATTGATATTAATTAACAGGCATCTTGGAAATGGCTCCCCATCCCCAAGCCACCTAAACTTTCGGTGACATAATCCGTCCCGACATTCCTTGTTCAGAATTTTTTCTAAAACCCCTCCCATCCCAGTAGCGCTCCCCACCACCCTTCCAGCCGCTATATCAATCTATCCAAAAGACAGTCCCCTTCTCCCCCCCCCCCAGTGAGCCTGTTTCCACTAACAACACATATCGCTGAATTCACTACACGGCGTCCAACTCAAGAGACCAGGTCCCCCCCCTCCCTGGCTCTGTCTTCCCGGCAAGCTCATCTATCCAGCAGCACTCAGCGCTGGCACATGGCATCAGCCCAGCCCCCAGCTCTAGAAACTGGCCCCTTCACACAATCCACAGCAAAGAATAGCTTTTCAAGTTGCTTTTTTAATTGGTTAATTTGTTCCAAGATGCGGCAGTGTGTGAACATTTTCGGCTTATCAGCCTTCCTCAGACACTGTTGAGTTGGGAGAATAATAAAGATCTTGAACAATACACCTCAAGAGTAGGTCAATATACCTGGCCAAAAAAGGTATATTCACCTACTCTTGAGGTGTATTGATTAAGATCTCTATTACTCTCCCAACTCAACTCTGGGTCAGTGTCTGAGGAAGGCTGATAAGCCGAAAACGTTCACACACTGCCGCATCTTGGAACAAATTAACCAAATAAAAAAGCAACTTGAAAAGCTAATCTTTGCTGTGGTTTGAATCCCCAATCATTCATTCCCCATCCACCAATATAGAACCCCCAAGAAATAGCCCAAATAAACCCATCCCTCCAAATCATCACGCCAAACGATTAAATCTTCCACTAACTACATTAGGCTTCCCCACCTTAGGGGCATCTAAATCCCCGCATTACAACTATCCACCAACTCCTGACATCCCACCATTAGACCACCACACACCGGGTCATCCACATGACAACCTTACCCTTTCTGATGACTCGCTCATCACAATTTACAATGCCAGTACCCAAATTCATCCAGACCATGGTGACAACCAATCGGTACCTTTTTTACCCCTACCCGGGGCCCTGGCCATGATCACCGACTTTTTTTGCCCCACAAACAAAAGGGGTGTAAAAAGAAGAATAAACCTCGAAGAGGACGACAAGGTGGAAAAAGAACATCAAACGAATCCCGAAGTGGAATTACACAAAACCAAGACAACAGAACCAAAGACCCAAGAAAAACAAGATGAAGCGCTAGTACGCATCTTTAGCCTATCTACACACAAACTCAGTGATGCATAAACCAGCCTCCTACAAAAAGGCCTCTCCTTCTGCCCTACAGGAAAATTCAATGAGTTTGAACTTTTTGTAGACCTAAACACATTTATATGGAAACTAACGCTACAAAGACACTTCGAGATCGAAGCGCTAAATCCCAAACCACTCCCGAAACCACTTCACCAAATGCCACAAACGCCCCAGTCGGAACCCCCAAGGCTATCAACATGGGGCTAAAACCCAAGTCCTCTTTCAACCCTGTTCACCATAGGGGCAACCATATTGAAACTTTCTCCACTCTTGTAGCCAAAGACTTAAGAGATTTCAATAAAGACCTAACAGTGCCCAACAACTTAAGCAAAAACGAGAAGGTAGCCTTAAAAAGACTGATGTCCAACGATTCTATTATAATCAGGAACGCTGACAAGGGAGGAGGCATAGTAATACAGGATAGAGCAGATTACACGAAGGAAGCCTACAGAATTTTGGAAGACAGAGAATACTATCAGATTCTAACAGCAAATCCAATGAAAGAAGACACCAGAACACTAACTCTCCTACTAGAAGAAGCCAAAAAACAGGAAATCCTAACAAAAAAAGAGAAAGAATACATTACCCGAATTTATCCTTATTCTATCACCTACCAAAGATACATAAAACCATCTCTAACCCTCCGGGTAGACCAATCATATCCGGCATCTCCTCACTAACATGCAATTTGTCACACTATGTGGACATTCTACTACAGAAATATGTGATTGAGCTACCATCCTACCTAAAAGATTCACCAAACCTTATATCGCTTCTGAAAGATATAGAATGGCAGGATTCATATACCTGGATGACGTCGCACGTATCCGCTCTATACTCAAATATCCCACATCTAGCAGGCAAAGAAGCAGTTAAACACTTCCTTGAACAAGATACAACCATACTCACCCCACAGAGCCACTTTATCCTGGAAGCAATAGACTTCATGCTGACCCACAAAACTTTTACGTTCGAAAATAAGATATACAAGCAGATTAAGGTTGCCGCTATGGGTGCGCGTTTCATGCTAAGTTTGGTGAACCTATATATGGGACTCTTTGAAAAAACAATACATCTATAATAAGCATACTTGGTCCAGAAAAATAATACTACACAAACGATATATCGACAACTTGATATTCATTTGGAACGGTGATGCGAATGAGCCCACGGAATTCGCCAAACATCTGAACAACAACACGTTCAATCTCAAATTTACAGTTAATCACTCCAATACAGCCATTGAATACCTCGATCTAATCATCTTCTCTAAAGACAAAACAGTTTAAAACAAAACCTTCTTCAAAAAAGTCGATAGCAACAGCTATCTTGATTACCAAAGCTCCCACCATAAAAAATGGAAAAACAATATACCATTTAGCCAGTTCAAACGGATACGCAGAAATTGTACAAACAGCGATGATTTCGACACCCAGAGCAAAACCATCGCAAGCAGATTCCAGAACAAAGGATACCCCGATAAGATCATACAGGCGGCCTACCAGCGAGCAAAAGGCTACACCCAACAAGAATGCCTAATACCCCGTAAGAAAATAGAAGCAGGACAGGAAATACCAGGAAATTATAAATCCACCTTCCTCACAACTTATAATTTGAACCACAACACATTCGGGACATTCTAACCAAACACTGGTCCATCCTGCTGGCAGATCTGTTCCTAAAAACACATGCAACCCAGAACCCAAATCACTTTTAGAAAAGCCCAGTCACCCAAAAATCTGATTTCCCCTAGCCGGATACGAAACAAGAAAATTACTCATTTAAATAAAACCACCTTCTTCCCACAACTCTGTGGCAACTACAAATGTGGCCACCAACGATGCAAATGCTGTCTGAACATTACCACACGAACCACAAAATAAAGCAGCAATGTCACCGGAAAAACGTGAAATTAAGGATTTCCCGAATTGCTCTTCTTTAGAAGAAAGGGTGTATTGCAGTGCAGTGATGACGTGGAAGAGTGTGTGGTGACGTCATTGCACACATCTTAAGTCCATTTGGCAGGTCCTGCTTAGTGAAGATAGAAGAAGCTGCTGCAGCGCGATCAAGCGGATGAAGTGAGTTGTTTATTTTAACCCCTAAATTGCCATACTGTTTTGCATTCTGTCTTAAGAATGCTATTAAATTTTCCAATATAAGCATGTTATAATGGAAAATAATAAAATCACGCGAACACCAAACCCGAAGCCGGACTCAGTGAAAAAGTCCGGGTTCAGGTCCAGGTACCTGAACTCCCAAAGTTCAGTACGCTCAATATCTTGTGACTAGTGTGTGCCAGTGAGAAAAGTCAGTCCTCTTATTATCATGCCAGGCTTCCTGGTTTGACAAATGTCCTACATGCGGCCCTAATCTTTTCCCTGGACCTACACCAGGGCTCAGGAGTTTCTACCTTCATGTACATCTAAGGCCTAATGTGGTGATTTCCACATCTTGTGCTGACAATTGGAAAGCCTCTGGGGTAAAATAATAAATGGACCCTAAATTGGAAACTATACCCCGAGAAGTATTATGGGATGAAGGGAGCATTTTGACCCCACTGGTATTTTGAAGAAATTAATACGGTGTAAAATGAAAGTTGTACGTTTTCCACAGATATGGCATTCAGGTGCCCAGTTTGTACCACCTGAGACACACCATGCCCTTTTAATTGTTAGCAATTGAGGCGCTCATAGGGTAATATTTTTGTTCTAGATGACTGACAATTAAATATAATTAGTTGTGCTCACCTTTTTGTGTTCTGCATGCATAGGCACAACACTAGTGTAGGCGTGTGATTGAAATTACAGGGTGGTAGGTGCTGCCAGTACTGTTCGCTTGTCATTTGTAGGGTTGCCAGGCCTCTTGAGGAGCGACAGAGAGACAGTGCGAGAGTGTTGAGTGGTTATGGTCCACTATTTTCTGGTACTTCTTGGCGCAAAGACACAACCTCAGGAGGTTATGAGTAAATCCTTTATTGTTCGTGTAAAGAGATGACAACGCATTTCGGAGTTGTAGACACTCCTTTTTCAAGTCTAAAAGTGATCAGGTTCCATAAAACATAAAGTAAGATAGAGTCCACGGGTGGGTAAAAGAATGGGAATATGCATGATGGGCCAGGGGTGGTATATAAGATATAATATGTAAATGTCTAAATCAATAGAATAGATAAGAACATATACTAAATAAATAAATAAATGACCTTAGGCTTCAATTACATCACCGTTCAGCCTTTCCGTTCCCCTGCTCCGTTTAGGAGCAGGAGAACGGAAAGGACGGATTCAGCACTTAACTTTACTCTAGTACATAGACTATAATGGAGTCCATTAGGTTTCCGCTCAGAAGATTATTTTGTAGCGGAGACAAAAGTTGTGCATGCAGGACTTTTGTCTCCGCTTCAAAAATCGTATTCTTTTTCTTCTAGTCTATGGGGTCCTTAGGCTTCGCTCACATCACCGTTATGTGCCAAAACCGTCCTTTCCGTTCTCCTGCTCGTAAACGAAGCAGGAGAATGGAAAGGCTGAACGGTGATGTGAACGAAGCCTTATATAAATAAGAATGTATGTGCACACACTGATCGAGGTAAAATTCATGTTGGCAGTAAAAATAGGATATGGTGTAAAAAACACATTTGATGATATCACAATGTATATCAATAAAACAATCAAGGAAAACTTATAAAGGAAAATCATGATTATTTATAAAATATTTATGTAGTCGTCTTATTTATTCGGGATGGTGGTTATTTATTGATTGAATATGTGCTCGTACATGTAGTGGGATTCACAGTGTTAGGTTAATATTTTACTGTAGTAAATAGGATATGTAACGGATCGACTGGCACCCCGACTGGGTACCTCCGTTAAAGGATGCTCCTAGCGTTTCCTGAGGACTCCAAGCACTCTAGCAGACACCTCAATCACCGAACCTGAGAAGCATATGAATCCTGTCAAATTTTATTATGTCACAGTTTATATTGATATGTAAAAAATATTTTTGGGTCTATAGAGAAAGACAGAATAGAATACAGACACCCTGATACAGAAGAGATATAACAGTAGAGCAATGGTATGGGGCAATGTACATCCAATGTAAGTCCTGGATCTTTAAATCCAAATAGGACTCAAGTTGGGAAAGATATACATATATATATCCCTCCTGATGAAGCCTGGACGGTGAAACACGTGTAGGGGTGTTTTCTGTGCAGTTTGAGCGGTTGGTGTTTGGGTGCAACATGGGTATGTGCTATCTTTATTACTACCAGCATTATTGAAGTGTATGATTTATTCGCATTGTTTCACATGCCATATTTTTCAGTGTAGGGATCCACTTATTTGGGTCTACCTCCTAGTTGTACTGACTGGTGGTAGGCTCAGATAGTGGGACGGTGGTGATGCATGTATGAGCCATATTTGGGGGGGACACAGTTTTGTATATGGTAGTGATTATTTACTCCTGTGTCTATCATCCTATTACTATTGGTTTAATTGTATCCTTGCATGCACCAGCCCCTAGGGATATATATATGTATATCTTTCCCAACTTGAGTCCTATTTGGATTTAAAGATCCAGGACTTACATTGGATGTACATTGCCCCATACCATTGCTCTACTGTTATATCTCTTCTGTATCAGGGTGTCTGTATTCTATTCTGTCTTTCTCTATAGACCCAAAAATATTTTTTACATATTAATATAAACTGTGACATAATAAAATTTGATATTTTTTCATGAGACATGGTAGTTTGTTTTGTGTTTTCAATGTGGTTAGGTACTGCCATGTTACATATATATTCCCTTGCATGAGGTTTTGTAGGTTTACAAGCATATGAATCCTCTCAAGCCTCTGAATGCTGTAGACAGTTGAATAGGAACCATACGAATAGGTTTGCACTCCTAGCAGTCAAACTGGAACAGCATGCAATAAATCCTCCCCCAATAATGAGACGACACTTCACTTTGAGGGTTAAACAGGAACTCTAGCTTTATTGAGGGCTACCTGCCGGGTATTTATGCGGGTCTCCCACCTGGTGGACACTCCCCTAGGGGACCAGAAGGAAGACTGAGACACAGGGGATACAGCAGCCAATCACACACAATGGGACAATAGAAACACACCCTCCCTCCCCTCTGTCTTCTGTCCTGGAGACAACCGAGGAGTCATTCAATTATCTCTCAGGACAAAGAGAAATCGCCAATACACACGTGGGGACAATAGGACAGACATCACTATTCAAATATACAATGTCCCACCTTTTACAGTACACAGACATTTAACATATCCCCAGATGGCTTAGGTCTGAGCGCACATTATTGAATGGCGCTCAGACCACACACATCCAGTTCAATTGCCATGGAGCTAAAGACTTTCCCATAGTCTTTCATTATACGAATGGGCTCCATAGCAGAGCTATCTGGGGTATCACCGCTCAAACAGGACAAGCATACATGGGGCCATAGTCGCAGGGCAGGAGGCGAGCAAGCAGTCCCCTCCAGGAAACTGGGGCAGACTCTGGTACAGGGTCCAGTCCGCTACATTTCTCCCCTTTACCAAAGAGACTATCCAGACTCCAGACCTCCAATCGATCTGGGGCTCTGATAGTCGGTCGGCCTTTCTTACCCGGTGTAGCTGTCCTGGTGTTCTCCTGCCACATGTATCCAGTGGAAAATCCATAGTCTGGGAAAAAAGTAGCCAGGGTGTCCTCTCTCCTGGTTGGATAAAGCTGTTGCTGGGGAGAAGGGGTAACAGGCTCCTCTCCCTGCGACGTCCTCTCTTGTATTATGGGAAAACAAACCGCCTTCTCTTCCAATACCTTGTCCTGTTGTTGGGGACCAGGACAGACTGTCCATATCTCCAGTGGTGCAGGTGCAGAGATTATGGTCCCATCTGCACTGTTGTGGGGTTTACTGTCTCCCCTTGGTGGGCTAGGCTGCTGCTGGGGAGGAGGGACAAGACTCTCCCCTCCTGGTAAAATATTCTGCCGCTGGGGAGCAGGGCTGACCCTCCGTACTCCCTGTAGCTTGGGCGCAGAGACCGCGGTCCCATCTGCGCTGGTGAGGGGCTTAGTGTCTCCCCTTGGTGGGTTATGCTTCTGCTGGGGAGAGGGGGTAACCAGCTCCTCTCCTGTACTGTAGACTGCCGCTGGGGAGCAAGGACGGCACCTTCAGCTCCATGTAACACCCACTGCCGCTGGGGAGCAAGGACGGCACCTTCAGCTCCCTGGGATACACACTGTCGCTGGGGATCTGGGCCGACTGCCCAGCATCCCTGTAGGGCCGGTAGAGAGATCTCGGTCCCATCTCCACCTGCCATCTGGTCTCTCCAGGACCAGTCTATGAGGTCCCCTACTTCTGCAGTTGGTAGTGAAGCAGGGGGTACCTCTGCCACGTTTTCCCAGCTGTAGGCTGGCAGGTCTGGGTCCGCCACCCAGTTTTCCTGTTCTGCGTCCATGCTTTGTGGCTGACATGAGTTGAGTAGTTCCACATAGTCCATCTCCAGCTCTCGTTCCATGGCAACGAAACGGCGGAGATCTTCTCCCAGTCCAATAGATCTCGGGCCCCGTAGCATCTCACTTCGGTAATGATAGATAGCCCAGTACCGTGACTCTGCTGGACTGCCGAAGTCGGCGTCCTCCGCTAAGGCTTTCCACAACAGGCCAGGGCTCGTGTAGTTCTCCCCCTCTGGCTGGATGCCCTCTGCCCTCCACGTCTCTGGCTGGACAGTGCACCACCACAGTGCCCGGTATGAGGCGTCCAGGCTCAGTTCCCTTTCCACGAGGTACTCAAGTTGTCTTACCTGCTGCCCTCCGGGTTGGTCTCCCAGAAGCGGCATCCGCCAGGCCATTTGCTCCTCCAACTGGTATGCGACACCAGGAAGGCGCTGTTGCCGTTGATACTGGACTTCCTCCAGGGCATCGTACCATAATTCTTTCCGGGCATTATCTCTCCATTCCAATTCACTCTCTTTCTCAGGTGTGTGTGCTGCCCAGGGGTCCACGAACCCCATTTTCCCAAATCTTTCTGTAGATAGGGACGCTGTATGAACCCTAGCGTCGCCCTCAATTTGTAAATCCACGAACGGTGTCTCTGAGCTGCTTTACCTCGCACGACGACGCCATCCCACCGCTTGCCACCAATGTAACGGATCGCCTGGCACCCCGACTGGGTACCTCCGTTAAAGGATGCTCCTAGCGTTTCCTGAGGACTCCAAGCACTCTAGCAGACACCTCAATCACCGAACCTGAGAAGCATATGAATCCTCTCAAGCCTCTGAATGCTGTAGACAGTTGAATAGGAACCATACGAATAGGTTTGCACTCCTAGCAGTCAAACTGGAACAGCATGCAATAAATCCTCCCCAATAATGAGACGACACTTCACTTTGAGGGTTAAACAGGAACTCTAGCATTATTGAGGGCTACCTGCCGGGTATTTATGCAGGTCTCCCACCTGGTGGACACTCCCTAGGGGACCAGAAGGAAGACTGAGACACAGGGGATACAGCAGCCAATCACACACAATGGGACAATAGAAACACACCCATCCCTCCCCTCTGCCTGTGATACAATTACCCTACACGGGTTAATGTAATCATCACAGGCAGGAGAATACACAATGTCTTCTGTCCTGGAGACAACCGAGGAGTCATTCAATTATCTCTCAGGACAAAGAGAAATCGCCAATACACACGTGGGGACAATAGGACAGACATCACTATTCAAATATACAATGTCCCACCTTTTACAGTACACAGACATTTAACATATCCCCAGATGGCTTAGGTCTGAGCGCACATTATTGAATGGCGCTCAGACCACACACATCCAGTTCAATTGCCATGGAGCTAAAGTCTTTCCCATAGTCTTTCATTATACGAATGGGCTCCATAGCAGAGCTATCTGGGGTATCACCGCTCAAACAGGACAAGCATACATGGGGCCATAGTCGCAGGGCAGGAGGCGAGCAAGCAGTCCCCTCCAGGAAACTGGGGCAGACTCTGGTACAGGGTCCAGTCCGCTACATTTCTCCCCTTTACCAAAGAGACTATCCAGACTCCAGACCTCCAATCGGTCTGGGGCTCTGATAGTCGGTCGGCCTTTCTTACCCGGTGTAGCTGTCCTGGTGTTCTCCTGCCACATGTATCCAGTGGGAAATCCATAGTCTGGGAAAAAAGTAGCCAGGGTGTCCTCTCCTGGTTGGATAAAGCTGTTGCTGGGGAGAAGGGGTAACAGGCTCCTCTCCCTGCGACGTCCTCTCTTGTATTATGGGAAAACAAACCGCCTTCTCTTCCAATACCTTGTCCTGTTGTTGGGGACCAGGACAGACTGTCCATATCTCCAGTGGTGCAGGTGCAGAGATTATGGTCCCATCTGCACTGTTGTGGGGTTTACTGTCTCCCCTTGGTGGGCTAGGCTGCTGCTGGGGAGGAGGGACAAGACTCTCCCCTCCTGGTAAAAGATTCTGCCGCTGGGAAGCAGGGCTGACCCTCCGTACTCCCTGTAGCTTGGGCGCAGAGACCGCGGTCCCATCTGCGCTGGTGAGGGGCTTAGTGTCTTCCCTTGGTGGGTTATGCTTCTGCTGGGGAGAGGGGGTAACCAGCTCCTCTCCCTGAACAGTAGACTGCTGCTGGGGAGCAAGGACGGCACCTTCAGCTCCGAGGTACACACGGCCGCTGGGGGAAGGGCGGCACCTTCAGCTCCGGGGTACCACGGCCGCTGGGAGCAAGGACGGCACCTTCAGCTCCCTGGGATACACACTGTCGCTGGGGATCTGGGCCGACTGCCCAGCATCCCTGTAGGGCCGGTAGAGAGATCTCGGTCCCATCTCCACCTGCCATCTGGTCTCTCCAGGACCAGTCTATGAGGTCCCTACTTCTGCAGTTGGTAGTGAAGCAGGGGGTACCTCTGCCACGTTTTCCCAGCTGTAGGCTGGCAGGTCTGGGTCCGCCACCCAGTTTTCCTGTTCTGCGTCCATGCTTTGTGGCTGACATGAGTTGAGTAGTTCCACATAGTCCATCTCCAGCCTCGTTCCATGGCAGCAAGCGGCGGAGATCTTCTCCCAGTCCAATAGATCTCGGGCCCGTAGCATCTCACTTCGGTAATGATAGATAGCCCAGTACCGTGACTCTGCTGGACTGCCGAAGTCGGCGTCCTCCGCTAAGGCTTTCCACAACAGGCCAGGGCTCGTGTAGTTCTCCCCCTCTGGCTGGATGCCCTCTGCCCTCCACGTCTCTGGCTGGACAGTGCACCACCACAGTGCCCGGTATGAGGCATCAGGCTCAGTTCCCTTTCCACGAGGTACTCAAGTTGTCTTACCTGCTGCCCTCCGGGTTGGTCTCCCAGAAGCGGCATCCGCCAGGCCATTTGCTCCTCCAACTGGTATGCGACACCAGGAAGGCGCTGTTGCCGTTGATACTGGACTTCCTCCAGGGCATCGTACCATAATTCTTTCCGGGCATTATCTCTCCATTCCAATTCACTCTCTTTCTCAGGTGTGTGTGCTGCCCAGGGGTCCACGAACCCCATTTTCCCAAATCTTTCTGTAGATAGGGACGCTGTATGAACCTAGCGTCGCCCTCAATTTGTAAATCCACGAACGGTGTCTCTGAGCTGCTTTACCTCGCACTGACGACGCCATCCCACTGCTTGCCACCAATGTAACGGATCGCCTGGCACCCCGACTGGGTACCTCCGTTAAAGGATGCTCCTAGCGCTTCTTGAGGACTCCAAGCACTCTAGCAGACACCTCAATCACCGAACCTGAGAAGCATATGAATCCTCTCAAGCCTCTGAATGCTGTAGACAGTTGAATAGGAACCATACGAATAGGTTTGCACTCCTAGCAGTCAAACTGGAACAGCATGCAATAAATCCTCCCCAATAATGAGACGACACTTCACTTTGAGGGTTAAACAGGAACTCTAGCATTATTGAGGGCTACCTGCCGGGTATTTATGCAGGTCTCCCACCTGGTGGACACTCCCCTAGGGGACCAGAAGGAAGACTGAGACACAGGGATACAGCAGCCAATCACACACAATGGGACAATAGAAACACCCCAGCATACCCTCCCCTCTGCCTGTGATACAATTACCCTACACGGGTTAATGTAATCATCACAGGCAGGAGAATACACAATGTCTTCTGTCCTGGAGACAACCGAGGAGTCATTCAATTATCTCTCAGGACAAAGAGAAATCGCCAATACACACGTGGGGACAATAGGACAGACATCACTATTCAAATATACAATGTCCCACCTTTTACAGTACACAGACATTTAACATATCCCCAGATGGCTTAGGTCTGAGCGCACATTATTGAATGGCGCTCAGACCACACACATCCAGTTCAATTGCCATGGAGCTAAAGTCTTTCCCATAGTCTTTCATTATACGAATGGGCTCCATAGCAGAGCTATCTGGGGTATCACCGCTCAAACAGGACAAGCATACATGGGGCCATAGTCGCAGGGCAGGAGGCGAGCAAGCAGTCCCCTCCAGGAAACTGGGGCAGACTCTGGTACAGGGTCCAGTCCGCTACAGGATATTTGGAAGAGTTTGCATATATATGTATATATAATGAGTGTATATATAATGAGATAAAATAAATAAACAACGTGGAAAAAATATATATACTGGGGTATGTGTGTATATATTATGATATAGGCTTGAGGTCAAGGTGCATAAACTGGGGGTAAATATGTAAATATATATATATGTATTGGAAGTTGGTTGTCTACAGTGCCTGTAACTACATGTACCCCTGTGGGCAGGCATCTGGTATAGATGGCTGCATAATGTCTAGAGAATATGTTATATAATAATGACTAGTTCTACAGCCGCTCATATGAAGTGGAGAATGGCATTATATAACATTGTGTGACAGACAGTATTTCAGGGAAAAAGGTCATGAATTTACCTGATGTTCCAAAAAGCGATGTCCACTGTACAGACAACGC